>JAASFQ010000247.1:0-32597 GCA_023333845.1 Globisporangium polare | reverse complement strand
TCTTCTTAGCACAGCACGATGCCGACGCGCTCGCTGCTCATGCGCGGACAGCGCCAGTTGTACAAGTAGTACATGAGGTCGCCGTCGCCCGCGCCGAACTTGAGCTCTTCCAGGAACTGCTCATTCTCCATGAGCGTGAGCGCGTTGAACACGTCAAAGTCCGTCTTCTTGGCCATGATGAGCGCGTCCTGCATGAGCTCCGTGAGCGTCACGGACGTGGCCACGTTGTAGAACGAGTACGCGGCGTTGAGCGTCTTGTGCTTCGTGTTGCCGATGATCGTGGACGGCAGGTGGTAGAAGCTACAGAAGTCCGTGACCTTGTGCGTCTGCGGGTTCTCCACCACGTACGAGCTGATCACGCCTTCACGGGGGAGCATCCAGTGCGCGAGCTCTCGCTCGTCGTAGTGCGGCACGAGGTCGAACTTGGACAGATACGTCTTGAGCAGTGTGGTGACCTGCGCCACGTCCTTCTTGAGCATCTGGCGGAAGCCGGGTGTCGAAGGAGTCTCGGGGAGCCTGTACATCTTGATCGTGCGCGTCATGGTCATGCGCGGCGGGAGGCGCGAGAAACCGACGTCGATGAGCTTCTTCGGGTTCAGCGACCGGTGGAAGTAGCGGCAGGACGCCACGGGCATCGGCAGCACCACCCCCGCCGTGTACACGGCCTGCCAGATGTCCATGAGGTTCACCTTGCGCGTCACCTCCTTGATGAGCACGGGCGCAAGGCGCTTCGTGCGCAGCTTCTTGTGCACACACAAAAAGTTCACTTCCGCCATCTCCATCGTGTTCATGTACACGCGGGTCTTGACTGGGATCGCACTAATAAACGCCATGAGCTTGTTGTTCTTCTCATTGCGCACCGCGATGTGCCACTCCTTGTGGTACCCAGGAGGCGTCAACGCCCATTTCAAGAACTCGATCGAGTAGTCGAAGCGGAACATGTTGTCGTCGTCCTCGACGTAGTTGTGCGTGAGCAAATCGTACACTTCTTGCGCCTGCTCGGGCTGCGCCAGGTCGATCTCGCTCCACGCAAAGCCCGCGGGCATCGCGTACGGCTCCTTGCGCACGTCGGCCACGGTCTTGGGCGCGTCGATAGCGCCGTGCTCCTGCGGGAACTCGTCGATCTTGGGCACGGGCTGCGTCTTCCAGAACTTGAAGTCCTTCTCGTCCGTGCCGAGCTGCTTCTCGAGCGCCTGTGTGGCCGCTGGCGCGCTCACGAGATTCAGCTGCTTGAGCACCTGCAGGAACTCCTCCTGTTCTTCCACGGTGATCAGCTCGGGCGTAGCGGCAGCGTCCGCCTTCCCAGACGACGACGGCGTGCTCATCGTGTCGGCGCTGATTGTTGCGCAAGATACTAAAAATGCCAAAATGAGGGAGAAATCGAGTCGAGTGAGGTTATTTCGGGAAATAAAACCTCTTATGCTTGATTTCCCTCCAATCATAAGCTATAACGTTGCTTTCACCCAATTAAATTGTTACACCTGAGAAGCTATTTCATCCAATCAGACGAATAGATGTAGCCAAGAACCCTCCCATTTTTTTCTGCCTCACGTCAAAGGCACACAGACAGATCGCAACAAGAACGACACGACACCGACACGATGAGCAGCAGCCCGCCAGGAAAGACGCCCGACCTCTCGGCGCTCGCCGGCAAGGAGAAACCGGAGCTGATCACAGTGGAGGAGCAGGAGGAGTTCCTGCGCGTGATCAAGCAGCTCAACCTCGTGAGCGCCCCGCAGGCGCAGGACGAGCAACAGCAGCAGATTGAGCAGCAGCGCGACTACAAGTTCTGGAAGACGCAGCCCGTGCCCAAGATCGACGAGTTCCCGCAGGAGCACGGCGCCATCGACGCGCCCAAGACCGTGGCCGACGTGCGCAAGGAGCCGTACGCGATGCCCGCGGGCTTCGTCTGGTGCGAGGTGGACTTCACCAAGGAGGACGAGGTGAAGGAAGTGTACGACTTGCTCACGCACAACTACGTCGAGGACGACGACTCGATGTTCCGCTTCGACTACTCGGTGGACTTCCTCAAGTGGTCGCTGACGCCCCCTGGGTACCACAAGGAGTGGCACATTGGCGTGCGCAGCCAGTCGAACAACAAGCTGCTGGCGTTCATCAGCGGCATCCCAGTCAAGACGACGGTGTACGAGAACACGATGGAGATGGCGGAGATCAACTTTTTGTGCGTGCACAAGAAGCTGCGCACGAAGCGCCTTGCGCCCGTGCTCATCAAGGAAGTGACGCGCAAGGTGAACCTCATGGACATCTGGCAGGCCGTGTACACGGCAGGTGTCATGCTCCCCATGCCGCTCACGTCGTGCCGCTACTTCCACCGGTCGCTGAACCCGAAGAAGCTCATTGAGGTGGGTTTCTCCCCTCTGCCACCTCGTATGACGATCGCAGGCATTGTGAAGGCACTCAAGTTGCCCACGAAGACGTCGACGCCAGGTTTCCGCGTCATGGAGGAGAAGGACGTCGCGCAAGTGGCCGTGCTGCTCGAGACGTACCTGAAGAAGTTCAGCCTCACGGCAGAGTACAAGGAGGACGACGTGCGCCACTGGCTGCTGCCGCGTGAGGGCGTCATCAGCTCGTACGTGGTGGAGAGCCCGCAGACGCACAAGCTCACGGATTTCTGTAGCTTCTACCACCTGCCGTCGACGATCATCGGCAACACCAAGTACCGCACGCTCAACGCCGCGTACTCGTTCTACAACGTGGCGAACTCGATCCCTCTCGAGCAGCTCATGCAGGACGTGCTCATCGTCGCCAAGGAGCAGAAGCACGACGTCTTCAATGCGCTCAACCTCATGGAGAACGAGCAGTTCCTGCAGTCGCTCAAGTTCGGCACGGGCAGCGGCGAGCTGCAGTACTACTTGTACAACTGGCGCTGTCCGCGCATGGCGCCCAGCTCCATCGGCATCGTGCTCTGCTAGAAAGAAGACAGACAGCTGATAGCAGCAAACGCGCTAACCTTACAGCTAACTCACCGCATATAGGTAGAGTGAGATAACCAAGCAAGCCAAAGAACTGGCAACGCCTTTGATCTCGTGTGCCGACGCTGAAAACTGAGTGTCACTATAGTGGGGTCGCTGTGGGTTTTTTCGCTCGCGATGTGGTGGTGCGTTCTGTATGACAATATCACTTGGTCAGTGGCACTCTTGTGGGGCTCGTTCAGCCTGTTGACTCGGATTTTGCTTTTGGCAGTCAGTTGGGGAAGAAAGAGCAACATGGGCAAGTCGTGTCGCGACATGGCGGAGGCGCTCCGCGACTGCATGGTGCTGGAGGAGTGCATGAGCGACGGCACGCGCACGCTCAAGCAGTGTCTCAAGCTCAAGGAGTACTCCCACGAGTGCAGGGTACGCGCCTGTGAGCTGCTAGTGGTCACAGCTAAAGACTGATTGACCGACGGATGTGTGCTGCTTGTTGGATGTGGTGGCGACAGGGATACCGCCAGGCGTACTTTGAGTGCAAGCGCGGCCAGCTGGACATGCGCACGCGCATCCGCGGACCGAAGGGCGGACTCACCAAGCCAGAGCCGGTCGCTAAGGCAAAAGAATAGGTGCGCGAAGACAGAAGAAGCCGAGGCCAGAGTAACAACACAGCAAGTACGGGTTCCAGATATTTGTTCACGATCATTCACAGCGCGCGTGCTGCCAAAGAAACGATCCGATATGGTGTTTTATTCGCGTTGCTGTGCCTGAAGACGGATTCTGGTCAAACGCAGGAGACGTGGCGGTAGGTACTTCGCTAGAGTCGGCAGGTTTTTGCTCACAGCCGCAGGATCGCACTCGAAGAGCAGCTGCTGCAGCACTGTCGTCAGCACCCAGCGCTTCTGTGCATCGGCTTCGATTGCAAGAGCTTCGTTCAGCGCCTCGACGGCCTCAGCAAACAACGTTGGCACTCGTGTCCAAATCGGGTGCCGCGTCAACTGGAGCTCCACGACCAACGCTGCAGTCTGAAAGACACTCTCGCTGTCGGTTCGCAGATTGAAGATTGCAAAGAGCGACTTGATCGCAGCGCACAGCACAGCGTCGCTTGGCTTGGGATCTGAAGAGAGAATGGAGCTCACAATGACGCCGAAAGAGAGCAGGATGTGACGGAACAGGTGCGACGGCGCGTCTTCCAGGTCGCGCTCCAAGTCCAGGAGCACGAGCCGCTGCTGGTTCTCTGCCAGCGAGATGAACGCTTTACCATGTGCTTGACTCGTAGCTGTCCATGAAGTCGTGCTGGTCGGATCCTTGGCGGAGAAATGAGCCGCGTTGGCTTTGCACGCGTCCTGTAAGCGCACTTTCACAGCACCGAGGCGCTCCAGCAACTTGTTTCGCGTCGTCCAGCTCACTTGTTTCACTTGCAGCTGCAGCATCCCGTGCAGATCGAATGTATCCACACTGGCGCTTGTCTGGATCACCTTCAGCGCGACGCAATGGTCCAGCAAGCCCTGGAAGAATACCGGCTTGAGCAGCTTCGACCAGCGTAATCGCACGAGCACTCCGTCGGTGAGCTGCAAGAATCCGCGAGTGCTTCCACTCTCTGGTGCTGTCTGACTACTCGCAAGTGCTTGGAGCTTGGCAGCGCAGAGCAATGTGAACGGTGCGAGCCCATGCACGTGGTCCCAATAGAAATCCAGGAGCTCTTCGACACTGGCGAGTGGCCTTTGCAGCTCATGGTTCTGGAGTGGGGACTCAAGCTCAACTCGCATGGGGCCGAGCTCGTGCAGCAGCTTGACAAGCGTGCGCTTGAGCTCCATCTGCTCTTCCATCACCACCGCCGCATAAAGCGCATGTTGCCACTGCTGCTGATGTCGCTTGCTGTCGTCGTCTTCTTGTATGCCACTGCGCTGGAATGGCTTCTTGGTGCAGATCCATTCGAGTAGCCATGTGCGGAATGCTGAGCTGGTGCTGGAAGCTCCCCTCTGCAACCAGATGCGCAGCATCTGATTGGTTTGCAAAGGATCCGCCATTTTGCAGAACTCGAGCAACGTTTCGAGCTGAAGCGCTATGGAGCTGTATTCGGGGAGATGCGGTACCACGGCGTCCACTGCGTCCAGGATCGAGATGCTCGCTGGAATGGCGGCGTCTTCAGCTTCTGTTGAGTGAGCTGGCTCCACCTGTGCGTGCGCGTGCACGTCAACAGGCCCTTGCAGATCTCGCAGCGCGTCTCTCCAGAGCGCTGTGGTGTCCATGGGGCGCGCTAGAAGCAGCAGCTTGAGCACTCGATTTTTCATTTTTGGCTCGGGTTTGTGTGTATGTGTGAATGCACAATTCAGCTGCTGGCAATCAAGCGTGAAATGTTGCACGAAGGTCGCTTCGACGCTTCAGCAAATCACCACCAAAGCTTTTTCAATTGCGGTCATTCTTGAACTGGAAGCAAAGGTAAAGCAACGCAACGCCATGAATGGCGCGAGTCTCGCTCGACAGTTGAGACCTTGTCAAGCTTGCTCCGTGCAATTAGCAGCCACAGTCCAATGAACTGGTGAGCAGCAGTCTAACACGCATACGTGCATTGCTGTGCCATCGCTGCTGAAAGAACACAGGACAGCCCAATATGCTGCATCGCCTGCGCGCCGCGCACACCCCCAGCGTCGTCGCCACCGCCGGCAGCCACGCGCAGCGGTGCTTTGCGACCGCGAAGAAGTCTGAGGGGCTGCAGGAGAAACTCGTGGCGCTCTGTCGCCACCGCGGCTTCATCTTTCCGGGCTCGGAGATCTACGGCGGACTCGCCAACAGCTTCGACTATGGCCCTCTCGGTTAGTGCGCTGACCTTGTGGCAAATGTGTCGTGTGTGGTGTGCTTGGCTCATTGGTCTAATGCCTGACGTTTCATTGCGCTGTGGCGATCATGCGGTGTACAGGCACGCAGATGAAGAAGAACATTCAGGACCGCTGGTGGTACGAGTTCGTGCAGAAGCGCCCCAACTGCCTGGGCCTCGACTCGTCCGTGCTCATGAACTCGGCTGGTAAGCAACACGACGAGCTCAGTATCTATATATCATAGACCCAGTGGCTTACTCACGACATTACTCGACTGTGCTCAACGCATACAGTGTGGAACGCGTCGGGCCACGTCGAGAACTTCACAGACCCGATGACCGTGTGCAAGAAGTGCAACTCGCGCGTGCGCGTGGACCAGCTGCTCGAGGCGACTTTGAGCACCCAGGCTGAGATCGACGCCGTCGCGACGCTCTCGCTCACAGAAATGGACGCGTTGCTGGCGGAGAAGCAGGTCGCGTGTCCGAACTGCGGCGAAGTGCACGCTTTCCAACAGGCGAAGAAGTTCAACCTGCTCTTCCGCACCAACATGGGAGCAACCGAGGAGACGTGCGACTGGATCTACCTGCGTCCCGAGACGGCGCAGGGTGCGTACATCAACTTCGCACACGTGCAGAGCACGATGCGCAAGAAGCTGCCGTTCGGCGTGGGTCAGATGGGCAAGAGCTTCCGCAACGAGATCTCCCCCGGTCACTTTTTGTTCCGCACGCGCGAGTTTGAGCAGCTCGAGCTCCAGTTCTTCACGCACCCGGATGAGTCGGACAAGTGGTTCGACTACTGGGTCGACGAGTGCTACAGCTTCCTGCTCAAGTACGGCGTGAAGTCCGAGAACCTGCGCAAGCACGAGCACGAACAGGAGGAGCTCGCGCACTACGCGCGCGCGACGACAGACATCCAGTTCAAGTACCCGTTTGGCTGGAGCGAGCTGTGGGGCATCGCGAACCGTACGAACTACGACCTGAAGAAGCACATGGACGCCAGCGGCAAGAGCCTCCTGTACCAGGACACGGTCACGAAGGAGGAGTTCCTGCCGCACGTGGTCGAGCCAGCACTTGGTGCCGGACGCGTCATGCTCTCGATGCTGCTGGACGCCTACGACGAAGAGGAGGTGCTGGGCCGCAAGCGCACGGTGCTCCGACTGCACCCGGACATTGCGCCGTACCGCTTCGCTGTGCTGCCGCTGGTCAAGAAGGAGCCATTGCTCGAGGTGGCCGAGAAGTTGTTCGGGGACCTCTCGCTGGGTTCCAGTGTGGACTACGACGTGACGGGAAGCATCGGCCGCCGCTACCGCCGCCAGGACGAGATCGGCACGCCCATGTGCCTCACTGTGGACTTTGACACGCTCGAGGACAAGTGCGTGACCGTGCGCGACCGCGACACGATGGAGCAGAAGCGCGTGCCGATCGAACAAGTGCTCGGCGGTGTGCGCGCTGCACGCCCAGACTTCGGGTCGTTCTAGCGAGAGAGGTCCTGAAACGAGGTCGTGATGCGAAACAGGAGTTGGTTCCTTCAAAAAGCACTTGTTCGCACAAAAATAGATACTTTTCCAAAAGTGATAGCGAAAGCCTGTTTATCGAGGGCATTTCACATGCTTTCCCGCGCGACACAAAAAGTCGCGCGAATGTGCTCTGGATGTCTTCCGAACCCCCGGAACCAGCAGCATATCGGAGCGGCCTTCAGACCACCTTCGCGTCACATTCTCCCCCTTCTCTCTCCCACCGCTCATGCCCAAATCGCCCAAATTGCCGTGCCGCCTTCATTCGTTTCCCAAGCAAGCAAAGCACGAGGAGAGCAAGCAATATGCTGGCTGGTGGCAGACAGACGGCGGCGATCGCCGGCGGACGCCTCGTCAAGAAGAACGTCGCCGTGGCGCGCTCGCCCGCGACGGCGCAGCTGCAGGTGCGCTCGTTCTACTCGCTCTACGAGAAGTACAGCGAGGCGTACCGCCGCTACGGCTGGAAGCTCTCGCTCTGGAAGCTCTATAACCCGGGCGACATCAAGTTCGGCAAGGAAGTGGGCGAGGACGAGTTCGGCAACAAGTACTACGAGGACCCGACCGAGCTGCACCTGATGCACCGCTGGACCGAGTTCAAGGTCGACTCGTTCGAGGAGTTCGAGGGCACGAAGATCCCGCCGCAATGGCACCTGTGGCTCCAGCACACGACGGACGCACTCCCGACCGACCCGGGCCAGAACGTACGTTATTGTATTCATTCCCGCACACAGGCGTGTGTGTACGTACAAGTGCGATAGCTGGACGGTGTGTACTAACTGCGTCTATGTGTGTGTGTGTGTGTGTGTGCGTATGTTTGCAGCCTGAGAACTGGGCCAAGTTGCCGATCGCGGAGAAGTCGGACGCGCCGTTCACGAGCCACCTGGCGCCGCACGTGCCGTACTACCCGAACAAGTCGCTCTACCGCTCGCGCGGCTACGGCGTGGGCAGCCTCGAGACGAAGCCGGACGAGCCGGACCAGTACTACCTCCAGCGCAACCACGTGCTGCGCAACCGCAAGCGCCAGAGCGACTTCTTCGACGAGGTCGACTACAACAACCCGAGCGCGCCGGCGAAGAACAGCTCGGAGTCGCTGCGCCCCGCCACCAAGAACTAAACCCAGAGTGCTGCTGGCTGATGAGGTTGGCTCGCTCTAGGCGTGTGAGTACGTGACGACAGAGCAGAACGACCAACAAGAGACAAGCAAATGGCTCAAGAAGAAGAAGAAACATATCCATAATGAAAGCCCCAAGACTTTCAAACCCCACAGAAGCTGACGTGTGTGTGTAGCTTCATCACAGGTACTGGCTCGAAATGGACGCGAGCATCCAGGCTTTCTCGGTCGTGAAGGACTCCGGTGAGGCACCTGGGGCTGGCGTTGGCTTCAGGGAAGAGCCACCGCTATCACATTGACCCTCTTCGCCGCGATGTCCTTTGCCAGCAGCAGCAGCAGTCAACTCCAGGCTCGGCGGTGCGTCCATCACCTGTCGTGAAAACCCGAGCGAGGCCAGTACCTGCGCGACAAAGTCGATCTCCTCGCACACGCCCGCAGCCACCTGACGTTCCCACTCGCGCGCATGTGCGTCCATGTCGAGCAGCACGTGGGACTCGTACAGCTCTCGCATCGCATCTGACGTCGACTTGTCCTGGGGGAGAGCATCGCGAGCCTGCGTGTGGAAGCACGGACGGATCTGCACGGGTCGTCGTCTTGTCTCGCTGCTCGTGCCGCCCCACACGTCAGGGAACTTTCCCAGCCGCTCGTATTTCTCATTGAGCCACTCGAGGCCACACACAGGGTAGTGCAAAATGCATGCACGCTGGCCAAGTGGCTCGTTGACCACGTTCTCCTGGGCGAAATTACGTCGCGCATCGTGGAAATTGGTCTTGCTGCTCGTAGAGATCACAGAGCCGTTCGTACTGGGCTTGTTGCTGCTCACTCGCCAGTGGTGCACGCTAGCCGGGACGCTGCGAATGCTGACGCCGCTCTCGTCATCCCTGACGCGCACCATGGACTTGCCGTTGTCGTAGAAGAGGAAGAACTGCTGGTGCCGAGCGCGCTGCTGCCAGAATGCGACCCCACGCTGCGCGTCACTGGTGAGCGGGATGCGCGCGTGGTGTCTGCGGAACTTGGTCGCCGTTGTAAAGTAGTTGCCTCCGTACAACCGCGTGGGGATGGCTTCGTAGTTGACGATCGTCATCTGGTGCGCATGTTGCTGCTCCTCGAGGCTGTTCACATATTCGCTCAGCGCTTGTTTGGATTTCTTCTCAGTGGCGAAGGCGTCCAGGTACAGCAGCTCGTCGACGTCCAAGTGCAAGAGCCAGCGGAGCTCGCCGACAGCTGGCTTGGTACACTGCTGCAGCTGTGGCTGTTGCTGTTGTGAGGTGCTGTGGGTTTGTGGCTTGAGCTGCTGGTTGTGCTGGCGACAGAGGTGCATCGCGAGCTCAGCATTGAGCATCTGCCGCGCCACGACGTCGCTTTCCATCGAGTCTCGGAACCGGCTGAAGTCCACGCAGTGGCGCTCATATAGCTCGTAAAGCGACTCATTCCCATCGTCAGCACTCGTACTGCTCGTGTTGTCGCGATAGCGCAGCTCGATGAGACCGGCCGCGTAATGCGTCTGGACCTGTGGATGGAGCTCGTCGACGCACAACTGCGAGCGCTCGTCGCCGTCGACGAAGACGAAGATCTTGGCGATGCCGATCTCCAGATGGTAGAGCAGGAACGCGCTCAGCACGTCCGCGTGACGGCTGGGAGTAGAAGTGAACGCTCTATCGCGAGCAGTGGAGGCGCTCGCCAGCCACACGGTGGTCACGAGCGCGATGGACGAAGTTTGGTGTCGTTGCTCCTCCATCTTGTCAGACCAAGCAGCTCGTATCGTCGAGCATGTCAGTTCCACCGAGGTTGTCTGCTGGAATCTCACAGCTGTTCATACTTCCAAGATTCTAAAACCCACTTAATCCGATACCGAAAATGGTAAAAAGCCTTGAAGTTTGTTTCTCATTTTGGCAAATAATATCTGATCGAGATGGGAAATGGAAATGCTGCTGCGGCCACCAACCTCCTCCTCGCGCTGCTCTTCCGCAGGAGTCGATGGCGCCTCAGTCTTCTTCTTCTTCCTTCCTTCTCGTGTCTTCTACACATATACATACACATGCCGAGTCTCTCGAGTATTAAAGATGCAGTCATTCAGTATCTTCTTCGCTCTTCCTCTTCTCTTCACTCGTCCTCTCGCCACTCAGTACGCGCCGCGGAAGTCCTTGAACTTGTTCTCAATGTCTTCCTTCAGCTCCGGGTCCACGGCGTTGCGAACGCCAATCAGCGCTTTCGAGACGGCCTCCGTGGCACCGATCATCGGACGCAGCACTGCGACTGGCACCGCGCGGATCACGGAGCGCACGTAGCCCTGCGAGCCCGTCTTCTTGTATTCCACGAGCGGCACCGCGACGATCGTCTTCGCAGCGACGTGCAGCTCGCGAGAGAGCGAGTCGTATGCCTGGTAGAGCCCCTCCGTGGCGTTCGACGGCTGCTGCGTCAAGTACTGGCGACCGCCAATGCCACCACCGTTGTCCTGCGCACTCCGGATGCCGCCGCCTCCCATGCGTCGCGAGTTGCGTCGAATGCGGCTTGTAGCTTGGCGGTACTTCTGCTGTTTCTTGCGCAGAGCCGAAGACGTCGACACCACATCGTCCGCATGTTCCAGCAACGCCTGCGTGCCTTGTGCAACCTTCGACGCAGTGTTGAGCGTCTCGATCGTCACCGACTTCAGAAAGCTCTTTGCGCCTTTCTTCAGTCCACGCACGAATCGCCGGTCCTTCCCGTAGTGCTCCATCGGCAACAGGATCAAGTCTGCAGCACCAGAGCCAATGTTCGCAAACGGACGCAGTGGCGGCATCGACACACTCGCGACGCACTTGTGGATCTGGTAGCGAGAGATGTCGTTCACCCACGACATCAGCACCTGCTCGCCCAGAGCCGCCCAGCCGTCGATTCCGCTCATCTTCACCCGTCGAAGCACCAGTTCCATGCCTTCCAGCACGAACAGATTGATCACTTCGAGGTAGTCACCAGAGCGAAGCGCGGCGTAGTCGACACGGTTCGGACGGTAGTCGATCTTGATCTTGCATGGGCGGACGTCGACATTCTGGAAGAACCAGCTTCCAAGACTCACATCTGTCTCCTGCAAGTGCGGGTTGGCTGGTAACGGCGCATTCAGGACCGACATCTCGGTCCCATCCATGCCCTTCATCTCGCCATCGAATTCCTCAGAAGCAGACCCGACATCGAAAGACGACTTTCGCGGAGAAGTCTCTCGGGTCGTCGGGTTTTCCACCGGAACAAACTGGCGCAGGAAGCTCACCACTTCTTGGTCCAGATTGATCCGAAGCGGTAGAATCGTCACCTTCAGGCGATGCTCTTCACAGAGGTTCGGACCAGGGCGTACGGTCGTCAAGTGCACGTGCACCATGCTGCTCCCACTCTCACGCGGATGCGTCACATCGGACTTCCAGTAGCAAATCACCTTGCGGATCTGAGACGTCGAGATGTAGTCTAGAATCTCGATGTCGCCCAATGCGATCACGGTACTGGACGCGAGCGGCTGCGCTTCTTCGTCGTTGAACATGTCGAGCCGCATCTGGATCCGTGACACCATGAGCTCGAGCATCTCTTCCGTTTTGCGACCGCTCTTAAACGAGCGCTTGCGAGAAGGTGCGGATGAACCACGCTCTCCTGCACCTGCACTCTGGCTACGGTCACGGAGGTAGGTTCCAGCGTGACCTACGGGGGCGCTCTTTGCACCAGAGAACAGCGAGGAGTCACCAGGGATATCATTGCCCGCTCCAAAGAGACTGTTGTTTGGCGACGGGACGTAGTCATCCAGCAGGGCGTCCAGCAGCTTCTCTTTCCGCATCGACGGCTTACCGTCCTCGAACACGGTCACAGCAGGCGGCGCTGAAGTGCGATCACCGTTGCTTGACGCCTTTCGCTCAAGCGCAGCGCGACTTGCCGCACTCTGTGCGTCACCAGACCAATCCGATCCACCGAAGAAGCGCATGCAGATGTTGAAGTTGCGGAGCAAGATGTGCTTCACAACAAGCGGCGGGGACGCGATCACTCGCATCGCAGCATTCTCTCTCGCGATATTCTTCACTGCGTCATCTGACTCTTTCTCGCCAAACGAAAGCGAGGCAGCAGCGCCGCCGATCGGAATCTCGACGTGATGAGGGTAAATTCGCGATGGCAGCCCCGTGGCGCTTTCTTGGTCAGGTTGGCTTTCATCGTAAAACCAGCGTGCGGTTGGTTCGTCAGGCGGAGACAGCGAATGCTGGTTGAATGAAGTTGTCGACATCGCTCTGGTGCTGGACGACGAGGTGAACGAAGGCTGGCGAGTGATGGTTCGAGGAGACGACATCTCCTGGTACGATTCACGGTGTCGCTTGTACGGATCGTCGACCGACGCTTCGAGGTCTTCAGCATCGTCTTCCTCGTACGCTCCATCTTCATCTCCTCCATCACTCGACGCAATGTCCATCAGACGGTTGAACTTGGTCTGCAAATCTCGGTCGAGTCTAAAATCGAGCTCCACTTCCGTGCCCTCGTCCTCACCAGCGCCAATGAATGACATTGACATGGCATTTTGCGCTGAATCCGCACCACGTTCGTCAATGCTGTCCAGAGGGTATCCATCTTCTTCGAAGAAATCCATCCGGCGCGAGAAAGTCGACCCGGTCTCGTCCGTCTGAAGCTCACTCATCTCCACGTCGCTCGTGTTGTCATGAGCCCACCAGTTCTTTGATGCCGCTGGAAAGGCACCACCCGAGAAATTGTCGTGCCCGAAGACGTCGTCTTCGTCGTCATCACCCCGATGTGCTTGCTGATCGTGCGCTCCACTTTCAAGATCCTGCATGGCGAAGATATCGTCCGATTCGGAGTGTCGTTCTTCGAAGGCTTCAAAATTTGAAGACAGCGGTGGAGACGTCGCTTCCATGAAGCCGGGACTTGGTGGGGTCTGCTGCTGCGGAGGTAGCCATCGTGCCGCTTGCTCAGAGTGCAACACCGCGCTTTTGTCAGGAAGTGATCCCACCGGGTGCATCATTTCCTGATGTACGGTGGCTGGTGAATGTGCGTTCGCTGCTGCAAAGTTCGTCTGGTCCGAAAACCAAGGGTCCTCCACAGTGCTTGCTGCTGCAATCGACGGCTCCGGCTCCATCAGAAACGCCCCAGCGCTTGCCTCTGCGGCGTTGTCCGCATAGTAGTCTTCAATGACAAGCTCGTTGATTCGAACGCGGGGCTTGCTCTCATCTTGGCGGTACTTCATTTGGAGCTGGGTTGCTGTCATCTCATCGTCACGATCGACGTTGTTCACCATCCGGTCCTTCTGCTTCTGGATCTCATCGAGCCGTGTGCGTAACAGACGGGCTTCGGTGTCAGTGGAGACGTGGGTGCCAGGGAAAATGTGCTTGCCTCCGCCAAAAGCGTTCTCGTCGATCTGCGCAAAGATGCTCATCTGCTCTCCACCTGCCACACTCCGGCTGTCGCCAAAAGAATTTTCACTGACAGGTTTTCGATCGCTTTTGCCGCCGTTGAAGCTGTTCCGGAAAGAGCTCTTTTCGTTGCTGAAGCTCTCCAACCCACCGACGTTCGCAGACACGGCTGACGAAGTCTGGGCTCTTGAACTTCCGAGTGCACGGATGCTGCTGTTCGTAGAGTTGAGGTTCGTCACCACCGACACGCCTCCGACGTCGTTCACTCGATCCAGACCCACGTAGGCAGTCGTGTCCTTCGGCTCTTCCTCGATCGCCAGCTGATCGGCCCAGGTCGACATGAGCTCTATCAGGGTGTTGAAGGAATCGAAGCAGGCATAAATATTTGCTGTGCCAAGGTTCAATTCCACCGACAACTCTGGGAACGCCGATGCTGGTGCTTTCTCCTCAAACTCCGATCCTGCGCCAGCCGGAGCGGGTACGAGACTTCGGAGGAAGACGTCGACGAAGTCCATGGTCACCATCTTCAGAAAGCCATTCTTCTCCAGGAACATCAGCAGCGATGGATACAGACTGCCAACTCCGCCAGCCAGACTTCTCTCAGCAAAAGTCAAGATCTTCTTCCCGTCGTTCTTCGGTTTCACAAAGAGTTCGCGACCCAGAATGCAGCCGTCGATCTCTTCGTAACCCGTTCGCGCTTGTGTCAAGTAGAGCTGCAAGTCCTTCGCGATGATCTTGTAGCCCTGCATCACTGCTCCTGTCACCACATTCGACGACACACTCAAGCCGCCAAGCATGATGATCACGCGCGAATTCAGCATCGTCGGCGAGTAGTCCACCAGCACGTCGTAGAAGTGCACGAACAACTTGGTGAAGATCGTCTTCGGAGGAACCGCGAGCGTCACCGCATCATACGTGCCGCTGCGCAGCAACTGGCCGACCTCCTGCGCCTCTTCTGGAGACATGCTGGCCGAATCGAGCGGAATGATCGGTGCGGGGTACTCCATCAGCACCATGTCCAGCAGCTGGAAGAGCCACTTGGAGGTCACGTCGTACCGGAGGCTGACGTGCGAAAAGTGAAGCTCGGCTTTCATTTCCCGCATCTCTTGGGTCTGGTCGGTGATGTCTACGCCGACGAACAGGATTGGTGCTTCCGACACGCCGTGCGGTGTTTTATAAATTATGGGGACGACGACGCTTGTGTCTCCGTTCTCCTCCAGCAAAGTCAAGTCGCGCGCAGAGATGTGCGCACGGGAAGCCAGTTGCCCGAGCCACTGGGACACTTGAAAGATCTTGAGCTTCTCGAACGCGAAGTGGTACGAAAAGAGGACACTCTCCTCCCTCGTTTCTCCAGATTTCTTCTCGTCTTCATCATCGTACGCTCGATTCTTCGCAGACGACGCCGTGGTTGGTACTCGATCGCAAAGCTTCAGGGATCCTTCCTCGAGCAGCACATTGAGGCTCATATAACTCGGTTGCAGACGATGCCGCGCGGATGCAGTGGCCATCATTTGGTTGTACCCATTGATGTCGATGGGGTTGATCATCAGCAGCGCGTCGAACAACACCATCAGACGATTCAGTGTAGCCTTCATCATTTCAATGCTCGCATGGGGTACAGAAATGTCCAAGCTGAACAGCGACGCGTCTGCTGCCGCCTCTTCCAGCTGTTCTGTCCGCATCACCGCGTCCAAGCTCCATCCATTCAAACCGACTCGACCGCCGTCGTTGTCATCTCCGCTGACATTTGCGTCAGAACCGCCAAGCGTGGCAGCATCAGGATGCTCGTTCGAATCCTGGGAGAGGTTCCTCTTGCTCGCGATAGCTGCTCGGATTTCGTCGTGCGACGGGCTTTGCAGCCGCAGCTTCAGTGAACACTTCTGCAACGTCGTCGAGTCGCCTCGTCCGGAGATGATAGTCACTTCTTCCACACGACTCGCACGCTGGTCTCCAAGCTCCGGCGTGACAAGCACAACCTTCACCTTGTCGAAATTCACGTCGAACTCTCCAAGCCACGGAAGCTCGCCACGCTTTCGTCCGTTCCCTGGTTTACTCTCGCTTTCGCCATCCGGTACGCAGAACGAGGAATTCACCTTCACAGTTTCGAGTGTGATGACCATCTTGTCTTCGCACAATCCACGCTTCGACGAGGCCCCAAATCGAATCAAGTCGCTGTTGACCATCGGAAACCTCAGCGACAACTCGATGCAATCGGTCGTGAGGTCCAGCTTCTTCATGTAGTCTGCAACAGCAGGCTCGCGCAGGGTACCCTTTGCGGCTTGAGCTTTAGCTGCCGACTCTTCCAGTAGCTTCATGTAGCGGTGGGCGCGGTCAAGGATGTGCATATCCCATTCCAGCAGAAGTGGTTGAGCCTGAATCTGGAGCGCCAATGAATCTACGGTCTGCGTGTCGCGATCAGGCTTGAAATCCATACGAAGCTGCACAGAGATGTTGCTGGAAAGGTTCACCTTCCTTCGTGTTGCAGGTGAGTAATCGACGAACTTCAAAACGGGGATCGACAGCATCTCGCTCTCCTCTTCCACAACTTCCATCGACATTCTTGGCAGGATCTTCTCGCAGGCGTCGACGCTTCCGAAGTTCATGGATAAAATCGAATGTTGAGGATACGACAGCGCGGTGCAGATGATGTCTTTGAACGTGAGCTCCAAGCGCTCCATTCCATCCACGGAGGGAAGCGCCGAAGCTTTTGGGGTTGTGGGCGCTCCAGCAAATCTCCCAGAAGCATCACCATCGTCTACCTTCTCTTCTTCATCATCGTCGTCAGGAAGGTCGTCGTAGAGTAACACGATCGCGCACTCCAGCAAATGAAACTTCACACGGTTCACGACTTGCCGAGAACTTCTTCCTTGCGGGAAAGTCGACGAGCGCGACATGGATGCTTGAGAAGCTTGCATCGAATCGTCGCCATCACTCTCCTCATTGCCGAAAAGCGCAGACGCGTACATCGACTGCGCCATGATGCTCGTGTTCCCAAAGTGCACATTGCCCGAAATCGAGCTGGCACCAGGATCACATTCGAAGAAGCTGTCGTCGTCGTCCAGATCCGATAGCCCGCAGCTCTCGACGCTCTCCGCCACTGACATCTTCCTCGTCAAACCGCTTTCGCGTGGTGAGCTCACTGATTTCCCTCCTGTGGTCCGTTTCTGTACCGCTCGTAGCTCTTCGTGCGTCTGGCGATACTGCGTCAATAGCTGTTCGATCCGCTCGAACTCCTTGAATGAGAGGTTCACTGCGTCGTCGCCGCCATGGTCACTGTCAACGTCGTCGTCCTTCATCCACGCGGGTTGCTGCTCGCAGATGGACTTGTAGATGGACGCAGCTGTCTTGTACCGATCTTCATTCGCGTCTGCAGCGGCGTTCAAATCGGTTGAAAATGCGTCAATCAACGTGCCGAGCTCCGGGAAATGCTGCGGCTGTAAGACGACGCGGATCGAGTGGAAGAAGATGTCGGCGTCCATCGCGGGGGCTTCTAACGCCTCGTAATGCGACATCTTCACTTGTACGTAGCACTGACGAGAAGCATCGCTCGCCAAGAACGGGTGCAAGATCAAATCGTTCGCAGCACAAATGCCTGCGCGGACGCTGTCTTCGTCTGGACTCAGCAAGAGCTCCATGCTGACGCCGCGGAACTTGATGCCTTTCTGGGAAATGCCAAACACTGCACTCGCTGCCATGGACTGCATGCCGGCTCCAAAGCTCTGTCCTCCACTATTGTGATCGAAGCTGCCTCGTCCGTACACACTCTCCACTTCACTCGCAGATTCGTCCGTGAATTGCGCCCACTCCAATCGGCACAGCAACGCGACGTCACGACCTTTGTGTTGCTCGCCAGTCTCCAGTCGCAGACAGACGTTCGACAGCGTCACCTTGATCTTCGACGTGACCTGCTCGATCCAGCTCGCAACAAAGTCCAGTCCTTCCTGGGAAACTTCGTCAGCGTGCTCGTTCTCCTTTACCTGCTGCTTCTTCTGTGCTTGCGTCGGGCTCGCTGAATCAGCTGAGCGGTCTCCTTTCTGCCCTGCTGCTGCCCTGCCAGATCTTGCGCGCAGATGGACATCATCATCGCAGTCGTCATTCTGGTCTGCGGTCAGCGGCACGAGCACGATCTCGATGTCGTCGATCTCCACCAAGCAGCTCTCGCTCATGATGTTCGCATACGAGATCGACACGCGCACGGAACCCAAGTAGCCTTTCTTGACACGGAATGGCAGTCCGTGAGCCTCACAGAGCTCGGCATTCAGCACTTCGGCGTTCAGCAGCAAGTCGCAGAGCTCGATCTTGCCCGAGCGCAGGTGCACGTCCAGCTGATCTAAATCGAGGTTGTCGTCCGCGAGGAACCGGCCAATCATGCGCTTGAGCACGAACTTGTACAGCCGCTTGAGC
The DNA here is from genome assembly GCA_023333845.1 of Globisporangium polare. Taxonomy (NCBI): domain Eukaryota; phylum Oomycota; class Peronosporomycetes; order Pythiales; family Pythiaceae; genus Globisporangium; species Globisporangium polare. Next base: position 14,451 of record JAASFQ010000247.1, on the reverse strand, counting down.
GCCGGGTCCGTCAGGTGCTTGAAGAACTGCATCCTTTTCTGTCGTCCTCTGTGATCTCCAAACGGCGCGTCCGCTCTCTTCCCTCTTCTTGGTCTTCCTCTTCTCCTTGTAGCTCTCTGTCACTCGCGCCTCGCGTGAGCGACCTACTGGCAGTGCTGTGTATTGACGCAAGTGCCAAACGTGAGTCGACCCAACACAACGGCGGCGCCGACGGCGGCTTTCTCGCGTGCGGACGCCGAGTCGCAGGCAGCGCTTGAGCTCGCTCGCTCTTGTGTCGTTAGCACTGGCGCTGATATACGGGAATAAGAGCGAGCGTCTCTCCTCTCTCTCTCTCTCTCTCTCACACTCTTCGTCTCTCCGTCCGCTCTCCCGTCACGCGAGTGAGCCTAGCGGAATGAAGGCGACAAGCAGCAGCGATGGCGACGGCTTCTCTCCGCTTCTGCTAATAGGAGCGAGCGTCTCTTTCTCGTTCCTGTTGTTGTTGTTGTTGTTGTTGTTGTTGTGCTTCTTCTTCTGACCCTTTTGGAGCAACTGTTCTGCAATTTAATCAAGCTCTTTCTGCAATTTAAATACTTGCTGCATTTTACGAAATGAACTTCCGGCTCTGAAAAGCAGAGTCAGACTCAGGATTTCTGTTTCGACATCGAGCCAATGGACAGCATCAATACAAAAACGCTGCTTCAAAACATGCAAATCAAAAGGATTTTCTGCCAAAACGATGCAACTAATCAGGTCAACCCGGCACAGTTTTTTTGTCAACCCTGTCGTTCGGCTGCAAGATTCACAACAAGTGCGGTGGCGAGGTCGTGCGGTGGCCAGCTCGAGCCAGCGCACCGGATCCGCCTCGTGCAATACCGATAGAGTTGATGCTTGGATCTCGCGTCTTGTTTTCTGCATTGCAATCTCCACACCGCTTTGAATGTCAGATCATGGCTTTGTGTGGCCGCTCGAACTGGTGTCATGGGATCATGGGATCATGGCGAGCGCCAACCCTTTTTGTTTGTTTGTTGCGCGTGAACAACCTTTGCATTGGCGCGCAGGGCCGCATTTAAATGCCTCCATAACCGAGCGGTGGTGTTTTGTACTGGCGAACGGGTCGACGAGAGCGCCCCTTTTATCTGCAATATAACGTGGCTGTCGTTTCGCCTTGTGCGAGCCATTTCCAGCAGAGCAAACGGCGTTTGACTGCATCGCATAGTGAGCCCAAGTCAAAGGGATGCTAACTCGGGAGGTATCGCGCATTAGCAGAGGCGAGTTGCAGTTGCGAGATGAGAGTCCCTGATCCTCCGACTCAGATTGGTGATAGAAAAAATACTGATGACACGATGACGCGCTCGCTCTCATTGGGTATCTTCTCACACTCTCTCTATTGACACGTCACTTTTGACACATCTCTTGCTGTATGAGCTGGCGCTCATGCTCGAGCGCGAGCTCATATGGCAAGGCTGGCTTCACTACATCCTGAGATACTACTGGCTCACACCGTTCGCCGCGTGCTGATGTCGTCACGCCGCAGAGCTCGCTGCATGCGCCTGAGCCACTGGACCGTCACGTCGGGCGTCTTGCCGGCGACGCGGATCCGGCGGCCGTCCTCCATGGCGACCTCGAACCAGAAGCCGCTCTTGTACGGCCGCACGCGGGCGATCTTGCCGTAGAAATCGACCCAGTGGCCCTCGACGTTGACCGCGAACGCCGAGAGGTGGCGCCCCGAGAGCACAAAGTAGAGGCGCGAGGCCGACGAGTAGAGCCAATTGAGTCGCAGCCAGCGCTTGCGCACGACGAGCCAGCCGGTGAAGCTGAAGTCCAGGTCTTCCTCTCGACTCCAGGCTGTCGTGGCTACACTATGATCGTCCTTGTAGGATCTCGAGCCATAGGCTGCGCCACCGTGGTAACTGACGACGTCCCGACTGGGCCGCTCGAAGATCGAGCCATCGCGCCGCCGTCGCTCGTAGTCGATCCCGCACCGAAACACAGCGAGCCACTCCTCGAAGCTCGACGTCTCGTGGCCCGCGTGTGCCCAGATGCGGCGCTGCTCGCCGTCGATCAGCAGTAGCCCGCGGTTGATACAGTGCAGGCGCTCGACCCACTCCAGCACGTGGTGGCCGAGGCACTTGGCCCGGGGCGCGTTGTCGCGAAAGTACGAAAAGTGCGCGCCGTCCAGGATGCAGAAGCGCCACTTGAACTCACGCTTGCGCACGCTCGACTCAACGAAGAGCCAGCCGAAGAAGACTCGGTCGTTCGCGAACACGGAGTGCTGCTGGCGCCACTGTTGCTGCTCTTGTGCGGATCTTGCCGACGTGTTGAGGCTGCTGCTGCCTCCACTACTGTGAGTACCAGCAGCAGGGCCATCGCTGGCGCACGTGGACGAGCAGGAGCGCTGCGCCGAGTGGTTGCCACATAGCGCAACAGTGTCCACCGACGTATCTGCTGCATGGGCTCTCCATTCCGAGGACGAACCGGGTAGCGTCGCTGCCTTTTGCATATCGCTGCTTCTTCAGGCTCTTCTTGTGAGGTCGAATGGAGAAACGGTTCTAGGCCAATACGATGCTCGCCTCCCATGCTAGGTTTCTTATTTGCCGCGAGATGGCTTGGTTGCCTGTAGAGCTCGTGTCTTTGACGCCGAGAGAGCGAGAATGAGAAAGTGTAGCCATTTGTGAGAGGCGTTGGGCGTGTGTTCGTTTCACAAATCTCTGAGAACGTTGTCTGCTTGGGTCGCGGATACGAATAGCCCCTTGGACAACGTCGCGTATGCACCTCTCCATCACCAGTCCTTCATCATGCGACCTCGCCACAATCTCCGTGTCCTGGCGGGCTTCCTGGTCGTAGTGCTGCTCGCCTGTGGCTCCGTGCACCAAGCTGCTGCTGCCGGTGACGACAGCACCAGCAGCAATGGCGAGGAGCCCAGCCAGCCCACGTGCCGCCTGATCCCCAAGAACTCGCTCGCATTCTGCTCCATGGTCGACTACGTGGCCGTCGTGGACCAGGACGACGCGGACGGCGCCAAGTTCGACGCCAAGGCCAAGTTCTACTACGAAAACGTCGACGTCGTGCTCCAGCGCTTCGGCTGTCACGCACGCTACAGTCTCTACAAGTGCGACGACTGCCGCGAGGCATACAAGTACTGGATCTGCAGCATCAAGTTCCAAAAGTGCGGCCAGCGCCCTGCTGGCGAGGAAGAAGAGCAGCAGTACGAGTCTGGGATCTGCACGACCAGTGGTGCAACCACAACCTGCGAGAGCGGCGTATCGGGACGCCATCGAACGTGCCTCTCGCTCTGCGAGGATGTCGTGCGCAAGTGTCCGTACGTGCTCAACTTCCAGTGCCCGACGGTAAGAGCTGAGCTCTTTAGAACAAAGCGTCCACCTTAAAGCCTGGCTCACCTTTACTCTTGTGATTTGTCCACCACAGATGGACACGGTCTTCTTCACGGCGGACATCGCGATGTGCAACAAGATGGACCGCACGGCGAACCCGGACCACCCGGACCAGCCCTGGCCGGGCTCCTTCGCAGACTCGTGACCTCGCAATAAATACTCTTGCCTTTGCTTTCCTTTACACCCATCCACACGCTCTCTCTCTCTCGCCGATAACTGGGCTATCGTATGGACCTGCATCGCTCCTGCTGCTGCTGCTCCATCTCGCGCTCGTAGACCTCGATCTCGTGGAACAAGGTGAAGAGCAAGTGCAGCGACTGCACTTTGCTACTTTCGTACACGGGGATGTCCAGCAGCACGCAGACGATCTTCACGAGCTCGTCCAGGTTCACGTCCAGTTGTGAGAGCGACGGTGCGATCGCTGCAGCCTGAGGGTTTTGCGTCAGGAAAGCCTCCATCTCTTCCGGCCAGAGCTCCATGAGCGACTCGAGCGTCGGCATCGGCTTCTTGAACACGACCTGTGCCAAGGGCTTGGAGCTCTGCACCTTTGCGACGCTTTCGATCCACTGGTCAATCTCCTTGGGTCGGTGCTCGGCGCCTTCAATGCTGTGAACGAACGGTGCCTGGTGCTGTGCTCTCCGCTGGTTCTTGAGATGCGCTGCCATCAGAAGCTCCAACTCCGCGACATTTGAGCTGCTCGATGGTTCTTTCAGCACCTGAAGCCCCACTGCTCTGTCAACTTTGCCATCGGGTCGAGGGATCTACAGTACATACATGAGCTCACACTATGAGTCTGCATTACGAATCTGTCGATATAGAGGACGGCACACATTCAGATGAGAGGATCATACCTGGATGCCATCGAACGGGAGTCCTATCGTCGGGATGTAATCCGGCACGAAAGGCTCCAGTCGAGTCCCGATGTCGATCTCGTCCGGTGTGTATGCGTCTATCAACTGCAGCATTCACACTGATCAGCAGACTGCCTCTCAACCATCACATATTAGACGAAATCCCAGTTTGACGTACCTGAAACAAGTTCTCAACTTCTTGCGGCACTGGGATAGCGTACTTGCTTCTGGAAGTCTCAGCTACTGGTGGTGTTGATACGGCGCTCATCGCGTCTTGTGAGCCACCGTTGAAGCTTGAACCGCCAGAGGAGCTTGCTGCCTTTGTGTGCTGCCTGGAGCTCTTCTTCTCCTTCTCTTTCTTTGGTAATCTCTCGTTGGAGTCGTCTGCTGTGTCGCCAATCTGCTGGAAGAACTCGTCCGGAATGACGTCTCGATAGCACTCCAAGTCCTTCGCCGCCGTCTTTGGTCTGCTGCTGTTGCTCATAGGCACTTGCTGAGATGAGCGTGAGCCGAGCCTTCTCTTTGCGTAGAGGTCGTTGTTCCCGCTATCGTCACTATTGTCGTCGCTGCCGTCGTCGGACTCGGACGAGCTCGAGGCATGGAATTCGGTGCTCCGGGGCTGCTCCGCGTCTTTAACGACGTACTCGTCATCTTCATCACCACAGCTGCTGCTATCACTATCACTGCTTCTGTGGACTCGGAGGACGTTTGCCCCACCATTGGACTTTGCGGCGTCCTCTATCCTCAGTCGACTGGAGTCCCCGCCACTAACATCCATCCCACCAAGCCGATCCGTGCGTCCAAAACCTGAGCTCGCTGGCTGATTCGAAGGCGCTCGCGTGACCTGCGTGGCCATGGGACTCCCTGGGATCTCCGGCGGCTCGTCAGAGTCCCCATCCGAGTCGGCGTCTCGTCCTCGATTGTCGTCGTTGCCGTCAACGTCACGGAAGCCAATTGACGCCATCTTGGACGGCATCTCCACGCTGCTGCCTGCGTCGCTCTCACTGCCACTGTCACTGTTTCGAGACCGAAACAGGTTGTCGTCATCGTCATCACTGTCGCTGTCACTGGCGTCTCGGTCGATCTCGTCGTCCTTGCGATGACCTGCCACGCACATACACGGTTTCCCAAATTGTGCCGTGAAGATCACCTTCGTATTGACGATGGGAAATGAACACGGTGATGGGGCGTACCGTTGCGCTTGACTGGCGACGATGCGTTCGTGTCTATGCTGTTAGTGGGGAGCGTTCAACATTGAAATGTAACTCGCACGGATTTCCCTCATGCGAGCGCGGCCATATGATCCAGTGGATGTGCGTACCTCCCTTGAAGCGCGTCTTCGATCTCGTACATCTCATCCATGCTCTGCACACGCAGCAACGCAGTCAGACAAAAGAACAAGCTTTCTGACATGGACAACAACCGATGCTCAGTCACATAGCGCCGAGTGTACCTCATCCTCCAGCAAGAGCCGATCCTATCACAGCCGCACCCATACGCATCCACACCCACACGTCAATATTACCGACCTTCACCAGCGCATCATTCACGCAGAAGCAGCATGCTCACCTCGTCCGAGTCGCTCATGGCGCCGCCTCCTCTTTCGTCTCGTCACGGTCTCGTTTCTCGTCGCTTTGCTTACTGTGTGTGTGCTCTAGAGCATGACCTCAGCAGCGCTGTTGATAGAGGTGCACGCACGTAAGTGGAGTGGCCGACGGATCTGTTTCTGTGCGTCCCCGACGTGCGTGTGCATCGAGTGCGCGCGGTCCTCCTCACTCCGCGACGCTTCTTGTTGCGAGCTTTTTTGCGTCTTTTCGTGGCTCGCTTTGAAAAACAGTGTTTTGTTTTGAAAGTCGAGTCCGAAAAGTGTAATTTTGAGTTTCGGGTTCCGCTCTCTTTCAACACGCGGACACTTGACTTGGTTTCAGTACGCATCCATTCGGCTCCAAATTAGCATCATTGTAACCCAAAGTTGTGAGTCTCCGAATTAAGCTAAAGCGCAGTGTTTTACGTAAAATGGTGCAACCCGGATCTGATACTGCCAGCAACAGATCAAAGCTTGACTTTGATATGGAGCTAAAACGGAGGCGACGATTTCTTTTGTATCGGAGAATGCCTGCTGTGCGATTCCGACAAAAAGAGTGGAAGGATTTAGCTCAAATGACTTGGTCTTTGAATGTGGCGATTCTTTTTCTTTTGTCGGAGCCGCACAATGGGCGTATCCTGATACAAACTATTGCTGTCGCCTGTCCGCGAACTGGCATGTCATTCCTCCCCATTGCTGGCAATGAAATGCTGCATTTCAAACACGTAGCAGATGCATTTCGAACACGTAGCAGATGCATCCGCACGCACAGAGACCCATTCGCCATAAACCACCAACAAGCAAGACACCGACGGAAGCATGGCCGAGTTCCAGGCGATCATCCTCGCGGGCGGCAGCGGCATCCGCATGTACCCGCTGACGGAGGAGACGCCCAAGGCGCTGCTGCCGGCGAACGACAAGCCGCTGCTCTGGTACCAGCTGTCGCTGCTCGAGAGCTCGGGCTTCACGGAGGTGCTTGTGGTGACCGTCGCGGGCATGCTGGCGCCGATCCAGGACTACGTCGTGCGCGAGTTCGACGGCAAGATCCACGTGGAGATCTGCGTGGTGGAGGACAACACGGAGACCGCGGACGCGCTGCGCGAGATCGCCGACAAGATCAAGAAGGACTTCATCGTGCTCGCAGGGGACCTCATCACGGACGTCGTGGTGCACAACGTCGCGGACTTCCACCGCATCAACGACGCGACGGTCACGATGCTGCTCAAGCAGGAGCCGTCGCAGCGCGAGGCGAAGGCGAAGGGCGAGAAGCCGCGTCGCGAGAAGGACATGATCGACTGCATCGGGCTCGTCGAGAAGGAGAACCGCGTCGTGCTCATCGCGCAGGCCGTGCACATGAACGAGGACATGTACGTGTCCAAGAGCCTGCTCAAGCGCCGCACCAACTTCGTGCTGCACTCGGATCTGTACGACTCGCACTTCTACATCTTCTCGCACTGGGTCGTGGACCTGCTGCTCGAGAAGAAGTACATTGCGAGCATCAAGGCCGACCTGATCCCGCATCTGGTGCGCCGCCAGTTCCGCGGGCTTGCCGCTTTACCGGAGAGCGTGCGCGAGAAGGCCGTGAGCACGCAGAGCCTCGCGTCGTCGCTCTCGCTCTCGACGCAGCAGTACGACCCCGAGGACGTCGTACGCTGCTTCGGGTACACGCTCCCAGCGAACGCCTACTGCGAGCGCGCCGACACGATCGCGGCCTACAGAGCCATGGACGCCGAGGTCGGCTCGCGTCTGCGCGTCGCGCGGTCCGCGTCCTTCTCGTAAGAGTGGAGCTACTGCCGAAAGGTTCCTGGGTGTTCAAGAGGACCAAGCAACCAACAGCGATAATGCGGAATGTGATAGGAGACTTCATTTATACCGAGACCGTCCGTCGTCGACTTGCCTATCAACCTTGTGTGTACGTGGTATCTCTTCTGACTGTGCTGGATGTGGGCTGCAGTCCGCCAGTCATTTCAGAGACGGAGAGTGATGGTGGAACACCACGACTTGGTTCGTCCAGGCGTCGCGCGTCTCGGAACGTGTGAAACGGAACTCGATGCAGCTCTTCTCCGTGCCGGCGTCGCACCGGATCGAGTACTCTGCTAGGGGATCGTGACAGACTGCATCAGTGCTCGCCACACACAGGCGGAAGCCCAGCTCTTGGAGCTGGAACGTCCAGAACGCGTCGCGCTGGCGTTAACGTGCGAGACGCTCGGTAGTGAACTTTGGGGACTTGGTGAGGTGGATCTTGCCGGTCGCCCAGAGGTGGAGCGTCGTCTTGAACTCCAGCCTCGTCACCGCGCGCTGGCGCTCGTCCTGCCGGAGGTTGTACGTGCGTCGCGCACACTCGTACGCATCGCGGTACACGCTCTCGTCGTCGTCGTCGTCGTGGGGGCGTAATGGGCGGGCAGAGCCAGGTCTTGTAGTGAGTGCTCGATCTCCGCGGCACCAACAAAGCGTCTTCCAATGGCCTGTATGCTGCTGAGTCTTCATGGTTTGCTTGTGGCTTTTCGTAGCTGCTCCTGTGGCGAATGGGGGTTGAGGCTCTCGCGATTAGTCCATGGAGCAGCAACGGCAGCAGAGAGCAAGATACGCTATGTCCTATCGTCTCGGTACGAGTATTATGCGGCACCTTCATGTGTGCGCGTCCATGTGGAGACGAACTTGAGGCGCGTGCCTCGGAATATCCAGCTCAGCAGTGGTGTGGGTGGTAAACACCCCAATCAGAGGTGTGCCACTTTGGTGATGATGACTCGCCGACTGGAGCTTTACGTACACTCTCGACCACCACTCTCACCTCACAATGGGTTCAAAAGTGTCCAAGAGCTCAAGACACTCGCCGTCCTCGCAATACAATCGGCATTGGAAAAAAGGGGTGGCAATCACCACCATCAAGGGGATGCGCAGCGCCCGTGATTACTTCCGTGCTGTGCTTTAGCTAGGTCCCACCCGTCACCACACTCACCGCTATCTCGATGGCATCGCAGCAGCAGCTCTCTCATTATCGAATTCCCACGCAGACGCACAAGTCACCAGCACACACCACCTTCTCGACCAGCCAGCCATGCCTCGCATCGTCATCATCGGAGCCGGACCGGCGGGCCTCATGTTCGCGGTCTCGCTCGCGTCGAGCCTCACGCCGAGCGACAACGTCGAGGTCGTCGTGCTCGAGCGCAGCGCGTACATGTACCACACGGACGGCACGCCGCGCGCGTACACGACCGCGAGCTTCGTGCCCAAGCTCTTCATCCCGCGGGACAACGCGATCCCCAAGGCCGCCGCGAGCTTCGTCAAGATCGTGCGCGCCGTGGCGATCAAGATCTCGGCCGAGCCGCGCAGTGAGGTGGTCTACCGCAAAATCGGCAACGACGACAAGGAGGTGGTCGGCCAGGATGTGACGCTCGTCTTCGACTACCTCGTCATCGCCACGGGCAGCAGCTACTGCACACCCATCAAGCAGCCTGCGAATGCGTACTCGCGCGCAGCCACCGAGGCGCAGCTCAAGGAAGTCCGCGAGCACATCGAGAAGGCGCAGCGGATCCTGGTTATCGGTGGCGGCACCGTCGGCTGCGAAGTCGCGGGCGACATTGCCGCCAAGTTCCCCAACAAGAAAGTCACGATCCTCAACGCCTCGCCGATCCTGCTCGGGAACAACAACGTGCCCGACCGATTCCGCAACAAACTCCACGACGGACTCAAGAAGCTCAACGTGCAGCTGATCCTGGGCGAGCGCCTCGTGACGACGACAGAGGGGGAGGAGCGCATGACGGGCAACTGCTTTGAGAAGCGCACCCTCGTGACCGACAGGGGATCGCGGATCGAGGCGGACATTCAGCTCTTCTGCGGCGGCTTCCGCCCCATGGCCAAGCTTGTCCAGGAGATGGACCCGTCAATGGTGGACGACCAGGGCTTCGTCAAGGTGAACCCGCAGCTGCAGCTCGCTGATTCCCGCTACGGCCACATCTTTGCGCTGGGCGACGCGAGCAACAACCCGTCGCCGAAGCTGACCTCAGCCGCTGTCAAGCAGGCAAAGTTCCTCGCGGGTGAGTTCGTGACCGTGCTCCGCAAGAAGCAAAGCGCATTCACCACGCCGTTCCCAACGATCGAGGGCGAGATGATGGGCATCTCGCTTGGCCCCAACAGCGGTGTCTCGCACCTCCCGATCTTCGGAGGCATCGTCCTCGGCGACTTCCTCACGAGCTTCAAGGCCCGCGACATGCTAGCGAGTAAGTTCTGGAAAGCGCTGGGCGCGACCATGCCGTCGTCGCCATAAAGCGCGCAAGTAGCGGCAGCAGTACTGACAGCAAGTAAGAAGTCTTCAGGCCAATGCTGAAGCTCAAACGAACCATTAGCATGCATACGATCCATTGAAAGTACATATCTCACTCACACAGTCATACTCGATCAAGAATGGCTGACATTCTTCAAAAATGTATCCATTAGCTCACTGATTTTCTCGAGTCTTTGCGCAGACCTCGATGTTTATCGTGAAGCCCTTCTGGTCTCTTCATTGAGTCTAGAGCTTAGAGCTCTTCGTGCAAGTGGTCGTCCTGCTGAGCTTTGGCTGCCTCGGCTTCGGCCGCAGCCTTGCCCGAGAGGTCCAGGTTGACCTTGGCGTCCTGGATGGCGATCGGCGAGAACGTGACCGCGCCGGCGAGGATCTTGTCGAGGAACGCGGCGATCGCCTTCTCGTCGCTCGAACCCGTGAGCGCTAATAACCACATACAGAGTAAACTATTAAGACCTCTGTACAAAAAACAGCTTCCACATTTTTCGACAAATTCCAAACTTGAATACGTACCGGAGTACTTGACCTTCTTTCCAGGCTTGAGCACGATCACCTCGCTGCCTTCGGCGCCCGGGAAGCTCGTGAGCGTCTGGAAGATCGCCGCGTCCTTGTCGCTCGCGAGGAACTTGAACGGGTCACGGCGGTAGGTCTTCGCGAGCGCCTTGAGCATCTCGTCGTCCTGCTTGGCGACCACGACGCACATCTTGCCGCTCCTCTTGAGGCACTCGCGCACGCTGGTCTCGTCGAGGCGGTTCAGTTGAGCCTTGGGCTTCTTCTTGGCGATCTCGGGCGCTGGGAAGAGCGGGACGCTCGCCATCTGCTGCTCGACCGCGAGCGACTTGGTGATGAAGTCCTTCGCCGAGTCCTCGTTCAGGGTTTTCACGTCTGCGACTGCGAATTTGGTGCCGGTCGGGTTCACGAACACCACCGCTGGCAGCTTGGCATCTGAAATAGGGCCATTACAGAATCACTCCAGGTCATGTTGCTGTCAACTACAGGGAGTTATGGATAGGGGCGCACCGTCGATGCCAAAGTGCTTGGCGATCTTGGCTTCGCTCCCGGGGACAAAAGCGATCTGCACAGTCGGCTTCTTCTTCTTCTTCCCCTTGGTGAACTTCTCCGCCACGGCGCTGAGCCACGACGGCGGCTACCGACAGAGACGCAAATGCATAGCGAATCAGCACATCCACAATGCTACAGATGACAATCTATCGAAATATGCACACAACAAACCTTGCCGTTAGCCTTCTTCTTGCCCTTCTTGCTGGTAGCGGCTGAGGCGCTACCAAAGAAGATCGCGGACGGGAGCTTCTCGTTCTGCGTGAGGAACGTGTGGACGCTCGTGAACTCGAGCGTCGTGACCGACGCGCTGCGCACGCCGAGCGCCTTGGCCTCCTCCGAGCTCTTCACGTACTGCACGATCTCGCTCTTGGTGCGCCCGCCGCGGTAGTCGCTCGGCTTGTTCTTCTTGGCGCCAAACTCTGGTAAACAATAAACACAATTGGGACACATAGGAGAGTGAGTGCTGGATGCAATACGCTGTGGTTGTAGTAGAGATGATAGGAAGCATAGTACTGTACCTTTGAGGGTCGGGTAGCCCTGGATCTGGTACTTCTGAGCCAGTGCCTGGTGCGCCGTGGCGTCCACAGCGCCGAGTCGAGCCTACAGAACACCCGGCAGTAAGCGCACAAACGCACACGCGTTAGTATGTCGGTACAGGTCCATACGCGCAATCGATATGAGGAGTCGTGGTGCCAGCGTACGTGTTTCTTGAGCTTCTTCGCCGCGGCCTTGAACTCGGGTTCGAGCTTCTGGCAGTGCCCGCACCTGTTGGCATCCGTACACACACACACACGCACACACAAACATTCACACACAACAACAATCGGGTGAGCCGCCATACTGTCACACACATACAGCCTAGTACTCACTCATACTCGTACAAGACACGCACCATGGCGCGTAGAACTCGACGAGCCAGTAGTCGTCGCTCTGCAGCACCTCCTTCTCAAAGTTCTTCTCCGTGAGCACCACGACGCCGTCCTTGGCGCTGTAGTCGCCGCGCACAGGCGCTGGGAGCAGCAGACACGCGCAGACGAGCGCCGCCGCCGCAAGCAGCAGCGGCATGCGCATGCGCAGGACGGCGCCTCCACGTTGAACACGCGTCACCATCGCAGGAGGTTCGTTTGTTCGAAAGGGCACCTTTTCAAAAGTGAGTGCGATTTTTGTGGGCGGATGTTTTTTCCCCTTCCGAATGCGATATCCGGATCCCTTTCAGAGGTCGTGTGGACATCTCGCTACAACTGTCTAGATCTTTATCGAAAGTGTCGACGACGGAAATGACACGCAGCAGTCTGTCATTCGCTTGGGGCGACGACGATGATGAATATGGAGGTGAAGACCCTCAGTGGAACGCTGGTGTCCTCGCGGCAATTCGCTCGCTCTCATTTCCACACTCACTCTTTAAAACGCACTCACTCACACCTACAAAACACACTGCACACATCTCGCGTAGTAGCTCCAGAGCCCGTCCACGCCCTCCTTCCTGGTAGCTCTCTTAGTTACCTTGTCGCTCTTTCGTCACTCACCAAAATGGACCTCAACACCCCTTCCCTTGGTGAGCCTAGATCTCGATCTCCTTGGCGCGCTGGGAGCCCTCGCCGCCGACGATCTCGTTGATCTCGATCATGGACCCGGCGCGCGGGTTCGCGCTCTCGGTGGACGACGTCGACGCGCGCTTCATGGAGCCGATGCTGTCGGAGGACATGGTCGACAATCTCTGGAATCGGATCTCGCTCTCCGTGGTGGACGGACGGTACGTCTGCGAGTTGCTGGTCGCAATGGGCGGCGGCTTCACGAACGCAGCTGCCGGTGGTGGTGGGGGTGGCGCGCGTCGTGGTGCTGGTACTGGCGGTGGGGTTGTCAGTGGGGTCATTGGAGCCGCATACGCGGTTTTGGGCGTTGGCGCTGCAGCCGCCGTGGCCGTGGTTTTGGACGCCACGGGCTGGTTCGACCGGCTTGAGGGCTCCTCGTCCTCCTCGAGTACCATACTCGGGTGCTTGGTGCGGCTCTTGGATCGGATTCGTTCTCCGAGGCCGTCGCCATGCTTGAAAAAGTCGCCGCACGTGCTGTCGTGCAGACTGTTGAGGCTCGACGTGCTGGCGCTCGTGTCGCGGGGGAGCGAACCGCCACCCTCCGTCGGTACAGGCGCCGCTCGCGGATTGTCGAGCGCGGGGACGTGGCCGGCGACCACGCGCGTGAGCTTGTTCGTCTTGCTGCTGTCTGGGACGGGGTTCACGATCGACGGGTTGAACGCCGAGCTATTGCCACTATCCATGCGGAATGTCGTGCTCGCAGGTCCGGTCTGCGGGTTGTTGGACGCTCGGTGCTGCGACGGCGCTGGACGCATGCCGGCATGGAAACCTGGACTCACCTCACCCGCGGCGTTGAACACGCTCTCTCCTCCGTACTGCACGCTCGTGAACACGGACACGCGGTCGTCGTCCTGCGGCTTCCCGCCCCCGTTATCAAGCGGCGGCGGACGCGGCAGCTCAATTGAGAGCTGAGGGGTGCCCAGGTCGTGGTCGTGACCCGGCGCCTTGTACCGCCGCTTCTTGCGCTGGCGGAAGTAGAGCACGACGAACGCCACGAGCAGCACGGCGCCGACCCCCAGACCGATCGAGAGTCCCGCGCCGCTGCCGCCTTTGCTGGAGGACGACTGCGTGTCGGCGGTGGACGTCACGCTCTGACCTGTGGACGACGGCGTTGGGGTCGCTGTCGTAGCCGCAGGCTGGGGCGCTGTTGTTTTCGTGGTAGTCGTCGTACCGGTCGTCTTCGAGGCGGCGCTGCCGTTGCCGCTGGCGGACGAGGCCGTGGGCGTCACGGAGTCGAGCAGGTTCTTCAGCAGCTCATCGGCCGTCGGCGCCGACGACGCGGACCCGGACGACGTGCTCATACTCCGTCGATCAGTCGGTCGCAATGCGCGTAAATAGAGAGAGAGAGAGAGAGAGAGAGAGCAATCGGCCACGCGAAGTGCTTTAATAAGGATCTCCACACACACACGTGTGCTGGGCTCCTCGTAGTGCCGCGCTGCTGCCTTGTCTTCTACACGTGCGCAGGACACAGGAGCTTTGCTGTCCAGGGAAGGAGCACAGTGCGGAAGAAATCGCGCGTTGGACGGCGCTGTAGAAGCGTGCCTTTTTGCCGTGCTGAATTGTTGAGCTGCTCTTGTACAAAGGGTCTTTGCCTTTTTGGAAGGGCGAACGTCGTGGTAAACCCAGGTATATATATATGTATCTGCCGACCCAGCCTTCGAGCCGGTTCAGTACCGGTACTTAGCGGGAGCCACCAATTTGTTGA
>JAASFQ010000246.1:0-32635 GCA_023333845.1 Globisporangium polare | reverse complement strand
GCTACGGCACCGCGCTCGTCGAGCGTCTCATGCACTTGGACACCGAGGAGATCGTTGGATACGTCCTCGACGGCGTGAGCACGACCTCCGGAGCGGACGTGAAGGACGGCATGTACATGAGCAACTGGGACACGAACTTTGGCGAAGTGGGCGACTATTTCCTCTCGCTCTGCTCTCAAGACGCCAAGTGCGCGGCGCGGTTCCCAGACTCGTCGATCCAGGATGTACTCAACGAACTCGTTAGTTCGGGTTCATCTTCGTGTCTGTGGACATTTGGAAGTCAATACAGCCTCCCAAATACCCTGGGACTTCTGCTCATGCGTCCGAGCACGCGCAGCCTGATCCCAGCGGTGCTCTACCGCATAAACCGGTGCTCGTATGAGAAATCCGACTACAGTGCGATTGGGAACTTAGTCAGCAGTGGCCTCGAGAAACTCACGGAAGCCTCGGAGGAAGTCGCGTTCGAGTCGACGCTGCTCTACTACCTCATCATCTTCTCCGAGATGTGGGAGTCCCCCACGCCAAGCTCCACGACGCTTAGTGCGAGATTCGCGAACGCGAGCATGAGCACGGGACCCATCGCGTCCATGCTCCCACTGTTCTGCATGTTCACGAAGGACAACTCGAGCGCCTGCTCGTCCAACAAGACCGCGGTCAACTACGCGGCCTCGCCCATCGCGTACAAGAAGGACAAGTACTGGAACGTCGCGGCCAAGATCCCGAGTCAGGCGAGTGTGCTGCTCATGAGCGGCACTTTGGACCCGCAAACACCGCACAAGTACGCCGAGCGACTGCTCACGGCCCTCGATGGCTCGAACAAGGAGCTCGTGACCTTCCCGTTCGCTACTCACGGCACGCTCTTCAGTACCGCGATCCCGAACGCCGTGAACGGGACTCCGACGTGCGGCATGTCGGTGCTCGCGTCCTACGTCGCGAGCAATGGGGACCTGAGCAAGCTCAACAAGACGTGTCTGAGCACCTCGCAGCTCAGCTGGGAGCCCTCGAAGGAGGTCACGAAGCTGATGTTCTCGACCACCGAGGCCTTCGACGGCGGCTACGACGAGTCGGACTGGATCAACGCCCACAAGCAGACGAAGAAGTACGTCACGGAGCTCGTGGTCGTGTCGGTTTGCACGGCGGTTCTGCTCTTCGCGGCGGTCTTCCTCTGCGTGCGCAACAGGAAGCGCAAGGTGACTGAGGTCGACGAGGACGAGGCCACAGTGTCGACTCCAGGCTCAGCAGGACAGTACTTTTCCGCTGTGAACATTCGCGTCTAGGATTGTTTCCTCTGATATTTGTTTCATTGCATTAACTGTTTGCATGAGGCTGACTTCTAGAATCGATGACAAGAAGTTGACTTTTGATGGTAAAAAAGAAGACCTCTGAGAGGTGGATGACCTCCGAAGAGGGGTCGAGAGGAAGAATGGAAACGTGTTAGTATTTAGAGGTCGACACGTTCTACCTCTCGGCTCATTTGCGGCGCCATTCCCCCAATTCTGACCCCTCCTACAATATCGGTCTACCTGAGTATCGCTGGACGCCATCTTCAATTCCTCTTCGTTCGAGCGAACTCACCATTCTTCACCGAAAAAAACTCCACACACACCAAACGAACTCGAGATCAGACTCCGTCTTCGTTCATGTTCCATCACGCTTTCAGCTTCGACGGTCGAAGCAAGACCTGACGTGGGTCCCAGTAGCACATGGTGGCTACTTGGGGTTCACCGTCCGACGAGTACTGTGCCGGACGCGCTCAACAGCTCCTAAACTAGCCCCAGCGTACACTACACGTACTGTTGAGAGAGCCCGATTTTGTCAAAGCGGTGTTGAGTCAGGGCGATCTGGCACATGATGTCCAAGGTCTCGCCGGAATGGCCGGTCGAATCGATTTCCTGCTAACTGCAATGGGTTCGCAGGTACTAAGAGAGAGAGAGAGAGAGAGAGGCAGCGCTAACCCAACGGACAGGCCCTCGTATGTGGCGGGCGGCACAAGGTCCAATGGCCGAGCGAATGGATGGATGACCGCGTCTGCAAGTGCTTTCGGGGTCGAGCTTGCACTTCGAAGGCCACAAAGGTGCCGGCATCATGCCATCGCTCACAGAGTATGTTCCTCTGTGTGTGAGAGGAACAGTGGGCGACTCGTGCGTCGTTGAAAAGGATATGTTGATACGGGAATAGCAGTGTTGCTCTTATATCAGAGCGAAGGGAGACCCTCGAGAGGTGGATGGCCTCTGGAACGAGTCCTTGAGGTAGAATGGAAGTCGATTTGGCATCCTTGGACCTCACCTTCCCTTGTCGGCCTACCTCGAAATCCTTGGACGCCCGCTTCAGCTGACGCTGCGCAGCGTGCAATCGAAACACCAACTTTGCCGCATCCTGATTGAGGGCGTGGAATACATCCGACAGTATACCAAGAGGCAGAACTCAGCACCTGACATAAAGTAAACTCAGCACTCTCCACACACACACACACACACACACACACACAAAACAAAAAACAATCGCTCAAGTCGGATCGCTCCGATCTGGCCTCGAGATCAGACTCACGCAGCGTTCGTGGATGCAGCACGCTTTCATCAGGTTCGAGAGCGCGCTCCTCATAAGCTAGAGCTCCGCGATTCGACGAGTACGGGACGCGCTCCACAGTTTCATCCGAGCAGTGGTGTTAAAGGAGCAGTTCGCAACCAAAGCGTTTGTTATTGTTGTTGTTTGAGCCAGGGAGGGAGGGCGACCTGGTCTCCAGCGTATCGCAGGCGCGCTGGAAAGGCGAGTCGACTCGCACAAAAAGAGAGAGGCAAAGTTTACCCAAAGATCCAGGACGTCTTAAAATAGGCGTTTAGAGCTCTAAAATGTGCCTGAATGCCCATTCACGACGATTCGAGAGCAGGTTTTGTCACATTCAGAGCTCGCGTTGATTGCATTCACGACAGGCCCGCGCGAGGTCCAACGGACCAGCGAGAATGGCGACATGCACAACGAAGGGATGGATGGCCAGGGCCGTGCTTGCGAGTGCAGTCGGCCTTGATCTTGCGGTTCGCAGGCCACGGACTTGCCCAAGCCATCCGTCTTGAAGACCAGGGCGGCTCCTGAGCACAAAATGACAAACAAACAGAGCCTGTCTCTGCGCTGATTGCGAGCGCTGATATTCACAAACCCGACGCACATTTATCTGGTCCAGGATACTCGAGCTAGAAGGGTGCATCTATTTTCTCGGTTACAGTACGTCCTGCCTTCTTATCAAGCGAATGGGATCCTAACAAGTGAAAAAGCAGACAGGAGAGAGCCTCTTTCCACAGGTGCAAACCATTTGTCAGGTGTCAAGCCTCTCCAACGCCCGGTGTTTAAGGAGGCTGGACAGCTTTCGCTTCGCTCCGATAGAAGAAGAAAACAGTGAACGTTGTCCCATTTACACAACCCACTTCAGATGAGCATCGTCTTTCCGAAAAACGACATCTGGCGTGGACCACACCACAGAAAGCATCTATTTTTGGGTGCAAGCCGTCATGTGGTCCACACAGCCACCGCACTCTCTCTTTCCAAATGTATCACGCTGACTCTGTCTGTGTGGTAAACCGTATCTGGACACTTCTGACGTGCGCAACACCAAAGAGGCCGCCCCATTATTGCTCATTCGTCAACAAGAGCTCTTCGGCGACAAGCTCCCGCCCTCTCTCCATTACCAGCTCTCTCTCTCACTTGCACACACACACACACACACACACAGTGCCCTACGCCCCCATGCTGCGCTTCGCCGTGTGTCTGAGCAGCGCGCTGCTGCTGCTGCTCTCCTCAGCGGCGCGCGCGCAGAGCAACACGTCGTCGTCATCCTCTTCGTCTTCTTCGTCGGACCTCAATGGCTGGTACTCGTGCTCCGAGTACACGTTCTCGGACGAGGGCTCCTCGCCCAGCGACGCCGAGTGCGCGACCTACAGCGCGCCGCTCTGCTATTCCGGCGTGTGCACGGACGCCAAGGCGCGCACGCTCGACGTGTTCGTCAAGCGCATCCCGGCGGTCGCCAACGCCGACAAGATGCCCAACGTCTGGTTCCTGCAGGGTGGACCGGGTGCCGGCTCCACTGCCAGTACGTCATAAAGGCTCTCTCTATTGGAAGTGTGACGTTGATGTTAACTGTGTGGTGTGTGTTGTGCTCTAACAGTGGAGTCGGCGATGGTGGACGTGCACACCAAGATGAACGGCAACGTGAACGTGTACACGATGGACCACCGCGGCACGGGCCGCAGCACGCTGCTCAACTGCGTGGCTGCGCAGGCCACGATGAGCGGCTCGCCCTTCGGGAGCGACATCTCAATCTCCGAGGTGCCGAGCTGCGCCAAGGACCTCGAGACCAAGTACGGCAAGGACCTCTCGGCGTTCTCAATCACGAGCGCGGCTACGGACGTCTCGACCTTCATCACCAAGTTCCAGGGCTCGAGCGGCCAGACGTTTGTCTACGGCGTGAGCTACGGCACGTCGGTGGTCGAGCGCCTCATCCACCTGAAGAACCCGGCGATCGCCGGGTACATCCTCGACGGCATCAGCACGACCTCGGGCTCGGACGTCAAGAACTTTGAGTATTTCTCGACCTGGGACAACGATTTCGGCGAAGTGGGCGACTATTTCATGACCTTTTGCGCCAAGGACGCCACGTGCGCGGCGAAGTTCCCCAGTGTGACTTTGGCAGCGACGCTCAAGAACGTCATCAGCACGTTCGACGCCCAACCGGAGTCCAAGTGCGCGGCGCTGGTGCGCGACATCACGTCGGGCGAGCCGGGCGTGGCCATCGAGCCGGCGTCCTACACGCTACGCAAGTCCCTTGGCAGCCTCTTCCAGTCAAGCGACACGCGTGCAGTCATCCCGGCGCTGGCGTACCGCCTCAACCGCTGCGACGACGTCGATATCGCCGTGCTCAAGCACTACTTCAACGTCTCAGGCTCGGCGCTCTCGACGGCCTCCGAGGAGGATGTGTTCGAGTCCACACTGCTGTACTATCTGATCGTGTTCTCCGAGATGTGGGAGACGCCCGTGCCGAGCCTCGCGACGTTCACAAAGCGCTTCACGGGCACGTCGATCTGCAACGGCGGCACGGTCTCGAACGTGCCCACGTACTGCGAGTTCTCGAAAGAACAGTCGGACACGTGCACGTCCGTGAACGCGACGAACTACTCGGCCTCGCCTTTGATCTACAAGAAGGACAAGTACTGGAACACGGCGGCCGAGATCCCGAGCGGCGCGAGCGTGCTGCTGCTGAGCTCCAAGATGGACCCGCAGACCCCGCACAAGTACGCCGAGTACCTGCTCGCGGCCATCGATGGCGACGCCAAGGAGCTCGTGACCTTCGAGCACGCGACCCATGGAACGCTGTGGACCACGCCGTACTCGGACGACGCCGGCGCCGTGACCTGCGGCATGGCGATCCTGCTCTCGTACGTGAAGAACGGCGGGGACCTCTCGAAAGTGGACAAGTCCTGCGTGGCGGCCATGCCGCCGATCAGCTTCACGGTCGACGACGACACGCGCGACAGTCTGCTGGCCACCGAGGACCCGTTCGACGGGAAATACGACGCATCATTGAGCAAGAAATCCGGTTCGGGCAGTGGGGACGCCAGTAGCAGCGCAGGGACGAGCTACAAGACCGTGTTCATCGTCTTCCTCGTGCTCTTCGCTGTCGCAGCGATCGCGTGCCTCGTGTTCGTGCTCCGGTGGCGCAAGGCCAAGCGGGAGAGCGCCAACAAGGTGGCCGGGCTCAACCCGGCTGCGCGGCTCAACGACATCTCAACTGACTCTTCGCCCTCGGGCGCCTTCCAGGCCACGCGCGAACAGGTCTAGATGAACAACTTCATAAGGTAAACATAGGGAAATGGACCCGGTACAAGGTTCTGATTCAAGCCCAGCCTGCCATGTGTAGTACCCAGTTGATCCTGGGCCAAGCGTGATTCATATGATAAAGCACAACATCCCCTCCCCCAGCAGTGTGGCGGCTGGTTTAACGGCCCCGCATTCACGTCCGAGGGCCAAGAGTCCATGGTGGATGTGGCTCGAAAATCCTTCCTCCCGTACGCGTCGGACTACAAGCAGAAAACAAAAGCGCTGTCAGAGCACGGCAAGCGAGCTGCGCGCGCGGCTCAACAGCGAAGTGGCGCCACCCTTCCCGACCGCCATCACCACCAGTCCGTGAGTTCTGAGTCCGTGAAGCGATGTCCGGACTGGTCTGCCAGCAAGAGTGAGTATAAGGACGCGGAGGCTGTTCATTGAGCGAGTAAACGGCCTCACGATAGACGTTTAAGAGATATCCAAGAGCGAGGTGGAGCAGTGCGCTCTTCATGAGAAGGCAAATCAATAGAGGACTACAGTAGAGTCGAGAAGACAAGAAGGTGGTGGGGCTGCTGCGAAATAGATCAAAGCACGCATCCATTATCATCCTAAGTTTCCTAGTAGCACCAAGTGGCTCATACATACTTGCACCCAGCAGCAACACACTCCCACTAGCCAGCCAACCTCAAGCTTGGTCGTCCATTTAACCAAACTACGCGCCTTGGCCTTTGGCCATGGAGATCATGGCAGAGAGGTTCTGCGTCATGGCGTAGCTGAAGGAGAGCGTGTAGATGATGAAGAGCACGCCACAGGCCATGGACGAGTACCCGCCGTACACGCGCAGCTGCTGCGCGTCGAGCTTCTGGCGCGGCAGCAGCAGCACGGCGAGGAACGCGAGCCCGTGCACGCCGTACGTGATCATGAGCAGCAGCGTGAGCTTGCCCTCCTGGCTCGTCGTGACGCTCGTGGTCATGATCTTCTCGCTGATCGTGCGCATGGCGACGGCCAGAATGCTGCGGAAGGACAGGAAGAGCGCGATCGTCGCTCCTTCGGCGCCGTTCTCGGCGATCTCGGTGGCCGGGATGAACGAAAAGATGTTGATGAACCCGTCCGTGAAGCCCATGAGGCAGTTGAGCAGGTCGTAGACGAGCTGGCCGCGCGAAGACTCGACGTACACGAGCAGCAGCGCGCGCAGCACCTCGAGCCCCACGAGCACGCTCACGGCCAGGAACATGCACCGTCGCCACGAGCTGTTGGACCACGAGAGCTTCCACCAGACCATCACGCCGATGGTCGCGATGTACTTGAGCGCATCGTCGCGCAGCGTGATGTTCGGGTCGAGCGCCGCGAGCTTCCGCAACGCCTTGTTGGCGTTCACGAAGTAGAAGCGCGTGGACGCCAGCAGGATCGTGAGGAAGAGCACGATCTGCCACACGGCGCGCTGCTGGCACATGCGGATGAACGCGCGCACGCGGTCCATGGCACTGACTTTTGTAACTTCTGGCTGGGCCATGATCACGCCGTCCGCGATCATGGTCGCCATGGCGTCCGCCTCCGCCTGGTACACGGACCGCTCCGTGCAGTTGCGCAGCACGAAGGGCACGGGCACGAGGCTCAGGAACGCCAGGATCGCGTAGCCGTGGAAAGGCTCGATGAAGTCCAGGTGGTACTGGCTCTTCTGCGTGTCGAAGCTCACGACGAGCAGCGTGATCCAGCTCGCCACGCACTCGACGCCGGAGCGGAAGATGAGGTAGTTGATCTGCAGCTCGCCGCGCGTGGTCAGCGGCTCGCGCTGCGAGAGCTCGATCACGCGCGAGTCCGTGGCGATCTTGGAGAACATGGTGCCGAAGGTCGCGCCCATGATGAGCACCATGTAGTAGATGATGTAGTCGCTCTGCGGGTGCTTGGCGTCCTCGCTGGGCGTGATGGAAGCCGAGAGGATCGCAAGCCCCATGAGCATGCAGAAGCTCATGAGCGTGCCCACGATCATGTACGACTTGCGCCGGTAGCCGCAGATCGGGTAGATGTCCGAGATGAGTCCCATGAAGAGACTGAGGCACGTCGGGATACTAAGCAGACACTCGGTCACGGCCGAGCTCTCGGAGATCTGGCGCTCGAGGAAGTTCATGAGCGTCGGCCGCATGCAGTAGCGCAGAATGGCGTAGATGAACGACGAGCCGGCCGTCGCGAACAAGATGCCGCAGTACGCGCGCGTGAAGAGCTTGACGCCGCCGCCGTCGCGCAGCGCGCCGAACTGCTGGTAGTTGAAGAACTTGTTGCCGGCCACGAAGCGGTTGTTGCCCTGGTCCAGACTCGACTCGCGCGGCATCTGACCCTCGAGCATGTTGAAGTGCTCGTGGTGCTGCATGGGCATCTCGGAGCGCGTGGACGTCGTCGCGAAGAAGCCCGCGGCCTCCTTGTGGTTGGGCATCATCCGATGGCTAGTGGACTGACTATGAGACTGGATGGACCTGTATTGTCAAAGAGAGAGTGGCTGTCCTGCGACTGGAGACGTTCCTGTTGTCAAATGAGCGCTTGGTGGGCTGGACGGAGCTCTTGGCGCGGGGTGGACTGACTGACGGCGCTGCTGCTGCTGGTGCTGCTGCTGGTGTCTCAAGCGCAGAAAAACAAGTGGGGACAGCAGCGGAAGGCGGAGGCGAACTGACTTGCGAGCCGCTGAGCTGAGCTGCTGGTTTGGTTGTTCCCATTCCGTTCTTCCATTTGCCATGTGGGAAGCTGATGATGGACCGTGCCACATGCGCCACGGTGTGTTGCTGTGAAATGTGCGGTCGTCGCGTTGCAAAAGAGCCAGAGTCGGCGCCCCTGTGTAATTGAGTACGCGTTCGACTAAAGGTAGTATTGGTCCGTGTGCGCAGCGGCTCGCACTTGTTTCCCGCCGTTTCTCGGATAAAACGGTACGAGCTAAGCAAACAGGCAACTGATGTGTCCGTGCGAAGTGGCTCTTTTGCAGAGTACCACAGGCTGTTTTCTGAGTTTCGTCTCTCGAGTGGGAGGGTTTCGTGATATTTGAACTTTCCACTTTTCTTGTTTGATTGCTGCTGAAGTCTGCGCTCCAGTGCGCTTGCGTCTTGTGAGTGGGCGTTCTATCCATAGCGTCTGGAGATCTTCTTTCCGTGCATGCGAGCGCGAGTTGCTTGAGCGAGGAGTTGCGTCCTTGGCAGGTGGCGCGACAACGCCCACAGACTCCACCAGCTGGATGGAAAGGGGAAGCCCAGCTGGCCCTGCGGCTCGAGCTGGACAAATCGAATGCATCTGGGCACTGTGTTTGCATTTGCTTGGATCGGATATCCTCTGGTGGTCCGAGTATGGAGCAAAGAGAGCTTTGTCAAATGCTGGATCTCTCTCCCCTATAAAAAAAGTCGTCACCGCCGCTGATTGCAAAGCTCAATTCCGCCTTCAGTATTGCAAGCCGCGCGTGTTCTCTATAATAAATGGCTCAGCTGATGCGTCCCCCAGCTTTGCAAGCGCGAGTTTACGGCCCCCGAATCGAAGCGAGTGTCCCGCTTGAATGTCAAATCCGTGAACCCTTGCAAGTTCCTCTTGTTTTGTTGTGCGGGACTGACCATCTTCACGCGCGAAGGATCGAGCGTGCGATCGAAAGCCCCGGCGCAAATCCCCAAAAGCCGCTCGTAGAGCCACCAGTATTATTTGCAGCGTCGGTATGCGCGCGCGCACACGTTGATCCCGAGAGCCAAACACCGTCGGATCTCAACACATCCGCGCCAGTTCGAGGCTCTCCGCTTTTGCTTGGTTTCGCTTGTGCTGTGGAGTGATCTACTCCTGAAATATCGCGTTAGATAGCGTGAAAAGCGGGAACTCTTTTCGGGGGAACCAGCTGCCGCGGTTTCAAAGAATGGCCAGCCAGTCGCTGTCGACGCGGCGACCCTGACGCACACGCCAAGCGATACGCGCAAGTCCCAGAGAGAACGAGATCCCAGTGCTGAGGGAGCCATGGATACATCGGCGGCGAGCTGGAGCCAAGTGGAGCTGCGCTCTCTGGCCCCAGGACAGCCCGGAAGGCCGTGCTCCGTCCGACCAGACCAGAGCAACTGCGAGCATGGACTGCGAGCGCGAGCTGAAATCGCCAACCACGAAGGAAGGAAGGAAGGGTGTGTGTGTGTGAAAAGTCAACTTTGACGATTCTTTGGCCACTTCGACAGCAGGCGGGAAAACGTGCACCTTTGCAGACCGCCCGCGTCAACCTTTTCAATTCTGTCGTGCGCGGTGGGGGAGGGGGGGGTGCCCTCGTGCTGCATTAAATAATGGCGCGGAGTGCGGCGGTCTCAGAACCCTTCCACAGTACGCAAGGTGTTCAATAATGAGTGAGCTCAGGACAATGCCGCAACAACCAGAGCTCGCTCGATTTACGCGTCGTGGAGAGCTCTTCTCGCTCGCGTGGCGCGGTAAGAAGAACATGTAGAAAGTGCCGTGGCATTGCAGTGCAGACGCGCGAGGTCCTGGAGATCGACAGGTGGATCTCACGATTTTTCGGGAGCCGTCAGGAGGTCCCGAGACCTCCATTTGTCTCGGGGTTTCCGATTCACTTGAGCTACTGTGTTGGAT
This sequence comes from Globisporangium polare, assembly GCA_023333845.1. Lineage (NCBI taxonomy): Eukaryota > Oomycota > Peronosporomycetes > Pythiales > Pythiaceae > Globisporangium > Globisporangium polare. The sequence continues at coordinate 22,240 of JAASFQ010000246.1, read as the reverse complement.
CATCCGCGCCAGCGCAGCGGCTGCTTGCTCGTGGTGACGATGTGTGCTGAGCCTGTCTGCATGCGCTCGTGGTTTTGAAGAGGAAGCTGGTCGCTCGCTGAGCGCACGGCGTTCCAGCTCCCCCAATGTGAACGCGGAAAACTTGACTTGCCGCCAATTGCAGTGAGAAATGTCCCTGCCTCTCGTACGTGATAATCCACGTTGAGTGTAAAGGACGGGATGCTATGTATACCAGGATGTATGCACTCCAAAACGAAAAACCAACACGGAATTCAGACACGCATCAGTTTTGCTGGATCACAACGAGGCAAACGCGCCTTGTTCGCCATTGGACAGACAGAAAGCCCGACTCCGAATGCACCGCGCCACTTTGTTTCGAGCTGTGTGGACGGACTGTCGTGCGGTTTACGTCCCCACGCATAGCTGTTCAAGAAAACTCCCTGCACAACCAATCGCCCGAGCAAGCGCACCTCGTAAGAAGCATGAGAAATGCGTTCCTGGCTCATAATGCCCAGGATGTTGTGATAGGAGCTCTGGTCAGGAGGCCAAGGCTCGCCATTTCGCCATGATGACATGAGAATGTTTCAGTCGCCAGCAAGATGGAGGTCTCCTCGAACTAATGCTGCGCTATGATATGGCGCTGGTCTTCGCATCCGAGCGTGTTGCTGCTGCGTGTTGACCGTTTTCCATCGGAGCGGCTGCGTGGGTGCCAGGATTGATGGATGGATGGAAGGAAGGATGTAGAGGTGGTCGGACTGGAGCCATTCCATTGCGCCGCGGTCAGCTGCGTCCCATGACAGGCGTGGCCACAGCGTAAAGGGCTCCAGGCACGATTGGCTCCTCGCGCGAACAGTCAAGCGGACAGCGTCGAGCGAGGCTTCTACATGCGGCTGCACTCCACGCCATCCCACTGAAATGAGACGACCGCTTGAGGTCAACGGATCCTGTCCTTGTATGGAGGCTCGACTGTACGCATCCGTCTCTAAGTCCGCTCACTTGAGTTAATCATCTTTTGAGTGTGTTTAAAATCCGCACTGCTTGAAGCTACAAAACGGAGGCTTCCTGAACTGAATCTCCGCGACTTTTTTATAGCTATTGAGCTATTGAGAACGGGACTGGCGTGCTTTCTATAGCTTTGTGCCCAGAGAAGAAACGTCAAGAAGAACAAGCGCAAAGGCAACCAAGAAGCGAGAAGCGCTCGTCCGTCCGTCAATCTCTCTCTCTCTGTGCACGTCCACGTGAGCGACGCCCTCTCTTCCCTATTACTAAGCTCCCTACCACCAGCAGCAGCAGATCGTGCATCTCTAGCAGCAATGGCGGGCTGGTTCGGCCACACGCAGACGCTCACGAGCATCTCCAAGTCCGTCTCGACCGTCGCGAGCGGCATCCTCGGGCTCGAGGACAACCTCGCGACCTTCATGAAGAAGGTGCATGCGTGCGTGCGTGCGGTGTGTGTGTGTGTCTACTACAGTATGAGTGCTAACGTGTGGCTGTGTGGCGAATGACACTAGGTGATTTACTATGACAAGTTCTTCCAGCGCGTGCGCGCGAACCTGCCGAAGGAGGTCACGAGCACGGCTGAGCGCTTGTTTGCGCGCTGCTACGAGTACCGCGACGAGATCCGCGACGAGCTCGAGTGCGTACTGAGTCTGTTGCTGTATGGGCCACCAGCCGCAGTCGCGTGTGTGCGTGCGTGTGATTCTAATGGCGTTTGTTCTCTGTTTACGTGTGCCATGCAGATCGAGCCTCGCGTACGTTGCGGATGCTGGTACGCTACTGCTACTCTCTATGTGCTGTACTGTATGCGAGTGACTGGTGAGCTGACCCTTGTGCTTGTTCATCCTACAGGGCGCTGGGTCGTTGGCATGGAGGACTGGAACTCGAAGATGGAGAAGCGGCTGCAGCAGATCAGTGAGCTCGTGCTCCTGGCCAACTCGTACGACCCCATGTCCCTATTCGTTCCTATGCGCCTGAGTCCTTCTGGAACTAACTGTAGCATGTGTACGTTGTGTGTAGCCTGCTGGTGGAGTACGCCATGACGGGGAAGCTTGGTGGTGAGGGCTCGAAGGACGAGCTGGACGCGTATCTGCGCAACATCGCGTCCTCCGTGGTGCTCAAGAACCAGATGAAGAAGATCACAAAACCGTCGTCTCCAGGCGCCTCTCATACAAAGTCGAAAACGGTTGTGGTCGTCAGCAGCAACAATAACCCCAACTCGTCACCTGCGGGCAGCACGAGCAACAGCGTCGAGTCGCTCAAGAGAGAGACGCGGCCGCCGCCAGTTTCGGTGGACGACGGTACTGCTTCTGGGATCCATGATTCTACAGCAGACGCGTTTGAGATTGAGGACCGGATCCTGGATGGCCCGTTGACGCCGCTGACCACCAGCTCAACCGACGAGTCGGACCAGACTGGAGCGGATAGTGGCGGCAATTTTGACGACGACGACGACGACGACTCGCTGAATCCGTTCGCGCGCGACTACCAGCCGCCAGTGGACAAGTACTCGCTCACTTCGAGTCTCGCGAGCCTCGCGAACGACTCGTCGTCGCGTAACAGCAGCATTCCGGATCTGGCGACCTACGATGCGGACGCCGACACCTCGCGCAGTTCCCACGTGCACTTGGATCGATTGCGCAGTGACGAGAGCTTTCCAGGTGCTGGCGATGATGAGGATGAGCCAGACAGTCCCGTGAACCTGTGCGAGTACGAGTGCTTGGACATGGACTCGATCCCAAAATACGACGCGTTCAAGCCGTCGATCCGCTCGCGAGTGCAGCGCATGAACGCTGTGCACACGAGTGCTACTGGTACTAGTACTGGGATGCACTCGATGAGCAACTCCAACCACAGTCTCGCGTCGTACCACAGCGCTCAAGCAGAGAATAGCAGTGGTGGATACCCAGCGTCACTGCAGAGCAGCTTTGCGTCGTCGACTGGTGACGACCGGTTCCAGTTTGCTGACAGCACAGTGGCGACAGTAGCCGCTACCACCAGCATATCTTCCAAGATGACCAAGCGCCGGCCAAAGCGAATGATGGACATGAACTACTCGTACGACTTCCAGCGCGAACAGGACTACAATCCGTTCATGTCACCGCCGATGGCCTTTCTTCCAGACACCACAGAAGCAGCTGCACTGGGAGATGAAACAGGGAGAAGGCTTGAAGAACTCGACCAACTTGATCTCAGCCACACGCCAAAGATCGAAGAGGAGCCGCCACACCTGGAGGAAGTGCTCGAGACACAGTACCAAGGTGAAGATCAGCGAAACACAAGGATCGAAGAGCCGCTACCATACGTGGGCGTCGCTGCTAACATACAACTTGGAGAAGAAGAAGAAGAAGATCAGCGAGAAGCAGGGGCTGAGGAACCAACGAGTCCAGAATTGATGATGCCAGAGTGGCTGAGCGACTGCGATGAGACTGAAGCGTTGATCGCGGCGCTGGCGGCTGCGAGCGAGGACGACTACAACCTCTTCGGCGAAGCCCATGAGTGATGACATCGACTTTGTGGGTCGTCTGTTGGGAACGAGGAGCCGACAAAGAAGTCCCAGTGGTCGGGCAGGACGCAGCGGTGCGTCCCAGTGCGAGCAAACGACCACGAAGGATGGCAACAGAAACAGACTCTGTGAAGCAAAACCTTCTCACTCGCGCAGCCACAGACCGCCCAGCCAAGGATCGAACCAGGAAAGCTCACGGCCAAGTCCCTCGCGCGGTGGCTGGCAAGTGCTGACCGACCATATCACCAAGGGAATGAAGAACCCCTCAGTGGGCGAGTGCGAAGAGCGGCGTGTGATGCGTGTGTCTGTTCCAGCAACAACAACAAAAAGCCATGCCTTTTTTCTTTTTGCTGCATGGGAGAAGACTCAAGTACGGTTATTTGTCACCCGATCGGCTGAGCAACTGTATAAAAACGAATAACCTGGAGAACTACAACTCTCTCACTCAGTACTTCGAAGCACTTCTTTAGTGTGTCTCGACAGAGGTTTGTTCTCCTGCGCCAGCGGCTTCGGAGACCTGATCGAGCTCGACTTCATTTCGTAGAGGCAGTCCCGCTTGCGGGCTCCGAGTCCTGGCCGACAACCACACTGACCACCAGAGCTTACTTGCCCGCTGGGAATGGCGGCGCCACTTCGATGTTGAGCCGTGCGCGCAGCTCGTCCAGCAGCGTCCCAAACTCCTCTTCAAACACGACGTTCGTGAGGAATTTCGCATTGTGTCCAGCGCGCCTGCCGGACGGAACGTACTCTCTCGCCATCACCAGCACCACCGCTACAAGGACAGGGGGAACCCCAGGCTAGTCGGTCGGTCTCTCAAGGAAACCAAATAATGAGCTCATTATCAAAGTAGACCGTCACTCAGCATGCTTGGGTCCCTCTCTGATAAGCATCGCTCATTACCATCCCACTTTGTAAATCGCTTGTATCATTCACTCGTTTCGAAAGTGTATTAACTGACATTAAGACCTCCACTCACATACACTCACCTGATCGTTTCCTCACGTGTGTGTGGTCCGCATTCTCACTTCACCTTCCTGCCTGGCACGGGCGGCGCAGCCTCCACGTTTAGCCGCTGGCGCAGCTCCTCGAGCGGCGTCTCGAACTCCTCCTCGTAGATCGTGTTCATGAGGAAGTGCGCGTTCTTGGCCGCGCGGTTCGCCCACGGGATGTACACGCGCAGCAGCTGGCGGCGCTCATCTATAAGCATAACGCCAGCAGCCATTCTCTATCAGTCTTCATACCCATTCATATGCATCAAAATGCCATCATCACTCACCGGACGTTAAGCGCAGTGGACCCACAAAGCCGCTGAGCGCGCACACGGGCAGCTTGGTCTGCGCGAGCTCAACGTACTTGAGGATGATCTCGCCAAAGACCGTGGGTGGCAGGCCGAAGAGCACGTGCCAGAAGTCGTGCAGCTCGCGGTAGCGCTGCATCACGTACGCGAGCTCGGCGTCGTCCACGAACTTCACATACGCGCGGCCGTCGGCTTCAAAGCTAATAGAGGTCATAGAAACGCATACCGCAGGCTTAACTGACACATCTCTTTCGCGATGAACACGCTCAAATGCTCAGAACTCGTACCCGTGCGCGTCCATGAACTGCGAGTACGCAAAGCCGAACGAGTCCTTGGGCAGCGCGCGCACGTACTCGATGTCGATCTGGTCGCTGCGGATGCTCGGCCGCTCGGCGAGAATGCGCGAGCCGGTGGGGTCCGAGCACATCTTCGCATGCACCTGGCGCAGTGCGTCTCGTCCTGTGTGAGTCAACGAAGCACAGCGAAGCCAGCATTGCACATTCAGTTAGTCAGGTTGCGCGTAACACCATCATGCTGGCACAATACAATACACAACAAAACATACCAGTAGCGTCACCAAGCGCAGCCAGCATGTCGCCGCGCTCCGGGTCCACGAACACGGAGAGCGCGGAGGCCACCGACACCAAGATCTTCTGTGTGGGCGACGTGGGCATGTGCGTCTCGTAGAGCACGCGCTTCTGCGGCAGACCTGCCGCTGGGCCCAGCACTTTTGCGGTCGCTGCTGGTGCGCTGGTAGCGAAGGGAGCTCGCAGCTGTGCATTAGCCATAGAGGCAGCAGGCGCCGATACAGGAGCCATGCGCGCGAGCGCCGTCGCCATCCTTCTCGCCATCATCTCGTCGCCTCTTCAATTCTCAATTGCAGCTGCGGGTGTCAAAAAGAAATGCGCACTATCTGCTTCTTTTCAGCCAATCAGAGCACGTATGTTTGCCTGTAATCGATGTGCACTGGCCAAAAAGTCAACAACTCATTCAAGCGACCTTCGCTTTCCCCCACATGCAACTTCCGCTGTTTCAACCTCACACAGAGAGAGAAGCTTGAAAAGGCCGAGCAGACGATGGCGGAGACGCGGCGCGTGTTCGTGCAGCAGGCGGCGCTCGCGATGGGCGCCTCGCAGCAGCAGGTGCTGCAGATGAGCCCCCCGGTGATGGCGTTCGTCGTCCCCGAGGACTCGTGGCTCATGATCGTCAACGAGCTCGTCATGGTACGTACTGGCGTGCTCAAAATGTGCCGCTTGCGTTATGGACTGCTGTCTGTTTGTTGCTGCATGGAGATGACTGTTGGCTGTGGGTGTGTACCCCGATGCGGCGCTTGCGTGTGTGATAGTGGCGCTCTCACCGTGTATCCGTGTGTGCGAGTGCGTGGGCCTTTCCTGTCCTACTTATCGACCGCGTATTGAAGCCACCTCCTCGTAGCCACTACTCACTAACCCACTGTACTGCTGGGACTAACGATGCTTCTCTCCTTGTGTATGCAGAGCTGCAACGACGACGAAGTGGAGGTGGAGAATCGCCCCGCTGGTATGCTCGAGGGCTGCCGCATCCTGCACGCCAGCACGTTCCAGTACATCACCTCGGCGTCGGGTCTAGAAGACGGCAAGCAGTACATCTTGTGTCCCAGTCCCGTGGAGTTTGAAGTGATCCTGCGGAAGCACGGACTGCCTGTGCCCGAAGGCAGCGGCGTCAGTCGCGCCAGCAGCATCACAGACGACACGGCGTCGACATCCTCGAGTCATTCGTCGTCGTCGGGCTTTGGCGGCCGCCGCTCGGAGCGCGAGTCGATCGCCACGTCCGACCAGCTCGAGTCGCTCGAAGAGCTCAGTTACTACTTCGATGGCTCGGGTACATTGCGCCACTGTGCATCGAACCAGGCAGTGTACGAGATCATGAGCGATGAGCGCCGCGCGGGCGAGATCGACGAGATCGTCAAGGCCGCGATTTTCCATATCCAGATGGACATGCTCGCCGACCTCAACTTTCGACAGGCGCACGTGCCCATTGATCCACGGCCCGACGAGCCCAAGGAGGCGCGTTCCAGCGTGTTCCTGTCGTCCGACTGGCGCGCGAACAACAACCTGTTGGTCGTGATCAACGGCGGCCGGGGCGTACAGCCTGGCATCTGGAGTCGCGACCTGCTCATCCAGGAAGGACTGGAGATGGGCTCCATGCTCCCCGTGTTCCGTCGCGCGCGTGAGCTGGGCTTTGCCGTCGCGGTGCTCAACCCGTTCACGAACAACGTGACCGTGGGCAATGAGCTCTTCCCGATCCGCAGCAACTCGTCGCCCGACGAGCACACGCTGTACGTGTGGGACAACATCATCAGTCGCGCCCAGGCCAAGAATGTGTACATTTTGGCGTACTCCTTTGGCGCCAAGCTCGTCACAACGCTGATCCAGAATCGAGAATCCCAGGTCGTCCAGCGTCTGCATGGGATCGTGTTTGCCGAGGGTGCGTACCGCATCGATGCGAACAGCACGTCGCCGCTCGTGGGCAATTTCCTGAAGCAGCGCGCGATCAACTTTAAAGCCGATGCCGAGGTCGCACCTGGAGGCCACATCCCGTCTGCAGAAGTGCAGCTGTCGTGCACGTGTCTCTCGGTGGGCGATTTGGCGGCTGCACCTGGTAGCAGTGGCGGCGCTGCGGCGTTCGACGGCAGCAAGAGCCAAAACTCATCGTCCTCATCCATGTCCAGACGCAGTAGCAGCAACAAGGCAAGGACGATCAGCATGTCACTTGAGACGACGTTCGATTACTTTGTTGCGGCGCGAGACCGCGGCTGCAGCGCGCCTCAGTTCGTGCTCGAGTCGTCGAAGTCGGGTACACGGTCGTGGTTGGGCAACGTCCGCCAACGACTGGACTCGCTCAAACCTCGCAAGCATCATCGAGACCGCAGCTCATTGAGCACGTCATCGTCGTCCGACGGCAGCAGTGGACCAGGGAATGGTGGACGGCGGCCGCAGAAGAGCGCCAAGCACTCGCGAAGGTCGGACGCGTCGAACCTGCGCACGTCCTTACTGAGCAGTGGGCGTGGCGGCCGAGCCTACAGTGTACCTGTGACCGTGAGCGACTTTGATTTGATCAAGGTGATCGGCAAGGGTGTGATTGGGAAAGTGTTTCTAGTGCGCAAGGTGGACACGCGCGTGGTGTACGCGATGAAAGTGATCCGCAAGTCGAGCGTTGTGCGCCAGGAGCTGCAGGAGAACATCAAGACCGAGCGGCTCATCCTCGAGGAGATCGACCACCCGTTCATCGCGCGGCTGTGCTTCTCATTCCAGACCAAGGACAAGCTGTACCTCGTCACAGACTACTGCAGTGGTGGCGAGCTCTTTCACCATATGACGGACGTGGGCTTCCCCTACGAACTCTGCCGGTTCTATGCCGCTGAGTTGGTACTGGCGCTCGAGCACTTGCATCGCGTGAAAGTGGCGTATCGCGATTTGAAGCCCGAGAACATTCTGCTGGAGGAGTCCGGACACCTGCGCATCACGGACTTTGGGCTCTCGAAGCTCAACGTGGTCTCGGATCGCGGCGCGCAGACGTTGGCCGGCAGTGCCGAGTACCTCGCGCCCGAGGTGTATTCCATGAGCAAGTACGGCTACGCGGTGGACTGGTGGTCGCTGGGCGTGTTCATCTTCGAGATGATCACTGGCGTCCACCCGTTTCTGGACGATAACCGCGAAGTGATGGTCAAGAAGATCATGACCCCGGGCGTGATGCAGACCATCATGCCACCGGATATGCCGAGCGACGCAGCGTCACTGCTCTTTGGACTGCTGACGTTCAACCCGCAGGACCGGCTGGGTTCGCGCGGCGCCGACGAGATCCGGTCGCACCCGTTCTTCGAGTGCATCGCGTGGGACAAGCTGCTGCGCCGCGAGGTCGCACCGCCCTGGAAGCCGCTGGTGAAGGACGAGGTGGACACGGGCAACTTTGACGAGATCTTCACGAACGAATCGGTTGTGGACAGCGTCGACAATACGCTATAGTTGGTTTTGGACGCCATGTTTGACGATTTTACGTTCGATTCGACGATCTTTTGGCGGCGACGCGGGTCGTCCTATTGAGAGTGATGAGTGAAGCGAAGGTTAAGAATAGGGAGGTAGAATTAATGAAGAAGGCCGTTGTAATCCAGAGAGTGAATCTGAAAGGCGGCACCGTGAATGAGTCCAAGCAAGTGCGCCATTGATTAGCGTTGTACCTGTCGTAGGCGCACGCGCCAGCAGCGACACGAAGGGCGAGAAAGGCCATTAGGCCACCGCAAGCATGCAACAACCTGGGACGCTGTGTATCGGGAGATCGCCATTACAAGACGCCCGTGCGCTCGCCAGAAGCTGCCACTGCGTGTAACGATCGCACGCCTGTTGCCGTGTGGCTGTCCATTTGCAATGTGTGACGACCATCACAGGGCCACATGCGTGCGTACGTAGGCGTGGGTGGGTGGGGCATTTCGCCAATGCATGTGCAGCCACTTCTGGTGGCGGCGACGCGACAGGAGCCAGTCAAACCTTCTCGGAGCCTCCCGTGAGGTGCCATGTCAACAGCACGCGTGCGTCTTTGTCATCCTGTTCATCCCGAACAGATCCCAGGACCACCCGAAACCACGATATGGCATATCAGCGCAAAACGGGACTGTGAAACCGCCAAAAGCATGCAAACTGTCCTCACAATTGAACCTTTCCAACAGCATTTCATACGAGTGATGGTCAGTCGCGTTCCGAAAAGAAACAACAAGATCGCGCGCGCGCCGCTTCGGGGAAGAGAAGAACTTGGCAAAAAGCGTGGAAGGAAAGGCTCGAAATACATGCGACGACTGCCTCGCGCGAGCGCCGTTCGCCATTCGCCTGCGTCCTGCTGTTGCTGTCTGCCAGTACCATCTGAAGCCCCATTGAGCCCGTTGCCAACGAGCCCTCAGCAAATCGATTGCCTTCCGCTTGCTCGGCAAGATCGCACACAAGTCCGCATCCCACTTGGCGCTCCTCTCGTGGGTTTATTGTTCTGCTGGGAGGTGTATGTCGCTTTCCATGGAAAAGCCCGTTCGCCCGCCCGCCCCTGTCTGTCTGTCTGTCTGTGTTGACGCTGCTGTATCTGTTTTTCCATCATCACAACAGGAAGAGACCGCTCGGTCGCTTTGTGATCTTTCCAACGGCGGCGGCGGCCGTCGGAAACGCACAGAGAAAGCGAAGCCGTTTCTGCTGCGATCCCCCCTCACTCACTCGCAGCCGCTCATAACAACACTCTGCGACGTGCCGAGTGGAAGACTCCGCTCGCACAGCTTCGCATCCACAGCCGTCCATTCCCCTCCCCCCTCCCCACCACCACAGACAGGTAACGTACGTTGGTGAATAGATGGCTGCATTCCCACACTGACTCACAGGCGCTGTATGCTCTGAACGACGACATGCCAGGTGTTCGACAGCCTTCTAGTGACAGCAGCCACGCGTTCACAGGTCGCCCGACGTTCGCGATCACCAGCGTCTGCGGCCCGAGTCCCACGAGCAGAAGCAGCCGCAATAGCCGCAGCCACCAGCGCAGCACTTCACGTACAGAGAGCCACACGCTGTGTCGCAAGTGGACGAGCACGCTGCGCGACAACATGAGCTCTTGTCTCAACCTGCGTCGCACTGGCGGCGCGAGCTCGCCCGACAGGAAGGCCACTCATCCACCGCAGCAAGTGGGCGATGAAGAAGATATCGGACGCGAAGACGCCGAGAACCAGCCGCAGGACGACAACCAGGAGCCCATGGCTGCTGCTTCCACGGTCGTGTACGAGATCGGGATGCCCTACGACCTCAAGCACGACGTGCACATCCACTACAACTTCAAGGAAGCGCGCTTTGAGGGCGTACCGGACAACTTTGCCGAGTATCTCGCGTCCACCAGTGGCCTCATGATGAACAACAACAACAGCAGCAACAGTCCCAAGCCAGGCTCTGGTACCAGCAGTCTGGGCAACGCGGCGAACTCGCTCACTGCGTCCTTTTCGTCCATGACGAGAGCACGAGCCGCTGCGGGTCAGCGCACGAAGCGCAGCCGCACGGGTAGCAGCTCGACCACGACGACCGCGAACCCCAAGAGCGCGGCCAAGAAGGACGCCGCGGCCATCGGACTGTTAGCTCCCAGTGGCGACAGTGGCGGCGTCACGGACCCCAAGCTACTGCTGAACCAGCACTTCAAGCTGCACTTCCGCCAGGTGCCGAGAGTCGCCGTGTCCGGGTACGAGGACCGCATCCCAGCGGTGCTCGTGATGCTGCAGGAGCATTTCCTGGTCAAACAGGGCTACTTGCTGCCACACATCTTCCGCGAGTCGCCCAACAAGGCCGACCGCGACCAGGCCATGCGCGAGATCAACACGGGCACGTTCTACGGTGCGAGTCACGACGTGCGCGTGCTCGCAGATCTCATCAAGCTCTGGTTCAGAGAGCTGCCGGTGCCGATCTTCCACGAGATCCGCGCCGACCGGATGGAACAGATCATCAGCGAAGGCCGCAAGGGCGACAACGTGGCCGAGCTCGTGACGCAGATGCTTGGGCCATTGGAGAAGTGTATTGTCATGTGGCTTGCAGACCTGCTCGCGCATGTGGCCGAGTTCCAGGAGCTCAACCACATGGGTGTGGACCAGCTCGCGATCATCATCGCCCCGAACCTCGTGCGCATCGAGACGGAGAACCCGATGCTCGCCGTCGCGCTCTCCAAGGCGTCCGTGGACCTCTTCCGTTCCATTCTGCGCGCGAGGTTCCAGGCGCGGCGGCAGGTGGCACAGGTACCAGAGCCTGACGATGTTAGGGCGGCGACATTGGTATCAACGCCAAATTCCACACGAGTATCAGTGTCAGAAGAAGACGTGCAGCAACTGACACTAGCGAGCATGGAAGTAGCAGCAGAAGCGCAGCCATTGGGAGCAGCAGTCGAGACGTCCTCGTAACTTTTCACACACACACACACACACAAGAACACCCATTTGACACATTTAGTTAGTCAGCAACACGTAGTCGCCACCATCATCATTGCCATCATCTTTCACAACACCTCCCAGTACTTTGAATGTCAACCATGCCATGCCTCTCATAAAAATATCAGCATGATACCAAATGCTTTGATACTAAATGGCTTGCTCTAACAAATCGTGTCTCTATTGCGTTACTTCGCGTTCGCTCGTCTTGTCTTCATGCACACCTAGTACTTAATCGTCGCTCACCTTGTGATGCCTATCCTCACCTGCAAGCCATAGCCTTATTACTTCGTCAGTAGAGGTATGGCTGCAGCTTGTCGACGCGGATCTCGTCCTGGCAGAGGCTCTCCTCGAGCGCCGTCATCGCATTCAAAAAGTACGTGCGGTCCTCGAGGAACTTGGAGCGCGCGCGTCGGCCCATGCGCTGGCGCTCCTCAATGCTCATGAGCAAGATCTGCTCCACACCCTGCTCGATCTCGGCCACGGACGCGCGCGCGAGAGGCATAAATAGGTCGCCCTTGGTCTGCCACCACCACGCGCGCGGGTGGCCCACGAGCACGCCGCTCTTCTCGTCCACGAGCTCGTTCATGGGCGCGACGTTCGTCGTCAGGATCAGCGCGCCCACGCTGCGCGCCTCGTTGATGTAGTGGCCAAAGCCCTCAGTCTCGCTCGGACACAGATGGAGGCCTATCCGGTTCTGCAGCGCGTTCTTGACCGCGAGCGGCTCTGAGCCGCACTTGTAGTCCACGTTCGCGAGCTTCCAGTCGCCACCGTCGGCGCCACCGAAAGTGTCCTCGATCCACGCGCAGATATCGGCCTTGATCACGCGCAGCACGAGCTTGGGCCACTCCGGGTGTTTCGCCCACGCCTGCACGATCACGCGCGTGTTCTTGAACGGACTGAAGCCAGCTAAATGCAGAAAAGAATTCCAATCGCGATCGACCTCGGGCTGGAACACGTCGGGGCTCGTGTGCTTGGTGTAAAAGACCGAGTACGAGAGCTGGTGGCGCTTGCGGTACTCGAGCACTTTCTTCAGGCCAATGCGGTTCTTCACGATCATGACGCCCACGGTCGGGTTCGCGAGCTCGTGGCGGTCGAAGAACTCGACATTCTGCATCATCCAGATCGCCTTGTCCTTGGGCGCGTTGTGCAAAGGGTAGTACTTCTTGTCGACCGGGTGGCGCTCCAGGTAAATGTCGATCACGGACGGCGGCATCGTCAGGCGCTCCTTCGTGGACGAGTAGATCGGCCGGCTCGACGGCAATGCGTTCAGGTACAGTTCAAAGTCCACGAGCACGCCGGGGCTGTCGGAGGGCGTCACCAAGTTGATACAGTACACCGAGCTGGACTTGAGCTCCTCGAGCCCCTGGCCGAGCGCCTGCAGAAAGAAGCCCTTGGCGATCGCCACCTCGTCGCTGTCCTTCTTCTTCTTTGCGGCAATGGCAGCAGCCGTGTCCTTATCATTCGCATGGGCCTGCTCAAGCGCCTGCTGCTTGCCTTTGCCGCGGATCTTGGGTGTGGGCGTGGCCTTGAGTGCCTTGACCTTGAGTTCGAAGGCGTCGAGCTCCGCCTGCTTCTTGGCGTCCTCGGCCTGGCGCTTAATGTCCTGGGGTGACAGGTAGAGCGACTGGTAGAAGAGCCGCATGGGCGGCGCGAGCTCGGCGCTCGTGACGCCCAGCAGGCTCTTGGACGCGAGCGCCGTGGCGTTGCAGAACTCGGCGTGCAGCTGGATCTCGGGCAGGAACGCGAAGAAGAGCAGCTGCACGAGGCTCACGATGAGCAGCAGCAGCAGCACGCACGCGCGCAGCAGGTACGTCGGGCGACTCGAGAGCTCGGCCATCACTTGCGTGTCTGTATATGTGTACGGGTAGGAGGGTGCGTCTAATAGAGGGAGGGGCGCAGCGAGTTGGTCATCCAGAGCGCGCTCTTCTTGCCACGACACACACCTGCTTTGGCTTCCTTCCCTCACGCTGAATGCACCACTTGGCGCCGTGCTCCCCCACTGGGGGTTTACCGCGCTTCCGAGTGAATTCCGACCAAATGATAGAACGTTGCACGTAAACAATGGAATCCTTAAAGCGAAATGCGAGGGACAAGACAATGGATGTTGCAGCTGAATGTTCAAGGGTGTTAGCTGCTGTAAGAGGATGTTAGAGGCTTTCCTTGAAGGAGGAGGGAAAACTGACAGCTATTCAGCGAAGCCGTTCAAAGAATCGAAGCGGCGGGCCACGTGAGCATGACGACGACGGCACAGCAGCGATCGGCGGCGGCGCTCACGCCATGGCCGCTGCTCTCACCTCTGCGTCTGCTGCTCCTTGGCGGTATGCTGCTGTGCGTCTCTTCTCTCGCCCCACCCGTTAGCGGAGAGTACGTCGGGGCGGCGTCACCCAGCGGCGCGCGCTGCCGGATCTTCGTGCACGCGACGCACGTGCAGACGCGCTTCGTGCTCGTGGAGAGCTACGCGGACCAGGACGGCGTGGAGATCTTCGACGACTTCCCGGTTGTTGAGCCAGCGCTGAGCGTGATCCCGCTGGAAGACGTGTACAAGAAGCTGCGGCCGTCGTTCCTCAAGATCCAGGAGTTCCTGCTCGCGCGCGAGAAGCCGCTGGTCGTCGAGCCACGCCACTGCCACACGCACCTGGTGACCTCGGGTCCATCGATGCGCGCGCTCGAAAAGACCCAGCTGGACGCGATCTACGCGCGCATCCACCAGGACACCATCGAGGACGCGCAGTTCCCGTTCCTGCTCGCGCGCGACGACCTGCGCACGATCCCAGCAGAGCTGCAGAGCTACTTTCTCATCATCGGCACGAACTTCCTTGACGGGAAGATCGTAGGCGCGCTCAGTCCCGGCAAAGAGGAGCTCTATGGGCTACTTTCGTTTAATGCGTACTCGGCCGAGATGGTGTTTGACAACCTCGAGCGATGGCGACGCACGAAGCGACAGAAGCAGACGCACATCCCACTGAACATCAGCGATTTCTTCAGTCGCGAGTACGCGGGTCACGGGCGCAATGCGATCAGCGACGCCGTGAGCAAGGAGCTGCGTGAGATCCAGGTGGGCAGCGACGTGCTGCAGCACCCGTGCTTCTTCAAGGGCTACGTCGGCGAAGAAGATCCTGGCAAGACCGAGGCGGACAAAATGCTGACCAAGGGGATGGGCAACGCGCAAAAGTGCATCAAACACATCCAAACCCACGTCGACAAGGGCAATGCCGCGTGTCCAGAGGGCAGCTTCTGTGCTTTGAACGGACTCGCGCAACCCAAGTCGCTGGGCAGTTTTTACGGCGCCGGGCTCTTCCGCACGGTTGTCGTGTACACGAACAAGGTGCTGCAGATGCGCCAGGCGGAGGACACGAACGTCAAGGCGCTCGAGCTGCCGACACCGACGCTCGCGGCGCTGCGTGTAGCAGCCGACACGCTCTGTGCGCTCCCATATTCGTACGTACAAGGCTCGAAAGTCGCCTATGGTGACCAGAAGGATGGCGAGAAGACCGCGTGCCTCGACCTGTGCTACGCGATCGTGCTCCTAAAGCAGTTTGGCATCGCCGAGGACCTCGAGCGCGTGCATTTCGTGAGCCAGTACGAGAAGTCGCCTGTGTCGACCATGAAGAAGAGCAGCACGCCCGAGGAGCAGGTGACGTGGCTCACGGGCGCGTTCCTGTACCTGGAGGCTCTTCACCAGCGCAAGGCTTTCGCTGTCGAGGCGGAGATCCTGGCGGTGCAGGTGGACGAAGGGGTGCCCATCGGCTTCAACCTGAGCATGCTGCTCTTCGTCGTCGCCGTGGGTTTCCTATACTGGACCACGGGCGCGCGGAGGTCGTCGTCGTTGCTGCGGAAGAAGAGCGGCTACCAGCGCGTGGTGAACGGCGTCTCGGGCAAAGCCAAGCAGCAGCATGAGCACTCGACGCAGGCGATCCTCTTCATCGACGACGCCAGCGAGTAGATGAGCAGAGAGAGAGAGAGACTGACTACCAATACAAAATCAATCCAGTGACATCCGCCTTGTGTGTGTGGTGTCATCAGCAGATCAGAGAAAGGAAGGAAGGAGTCTGGTGAGCCATGTCGAGTCATTCTTTCGGCCTGGCGTTGCGAAGATGGTGGGTGACGCTCCGCCGCAACGACTTCAAGTGTGCAGCTTCAAGACGTATGTTATCTTACTTCAAAGCACGACGATGAATGGATGTTTGTATCGCATTCGAGAGCTTTTTGATCCTGCTATTTCTATACTTGAGGCCACGAGAGAAGCTGTCGTTGCGGGTTTCTTTCTGCGGTGGCAAACGCATTTCCTTTTCTTTGAAGTCTTCGTTCAAACAGCAATCTCCGATACAAAAGACAAGCACCAGTCAGACAGACAGACAGACAGAAGGATGGCGAACCGCAGCACGAACGCGCAGGAGCTGGCCGAGAGCATCCTGTCGCTCTACGACGTGAGCGTCTCGAGCGACGACGTGATCGCCAAGTACTACCTGCCGGACGCCGTGTTCACGGACCCGATGCTCACGGTCACGGGCGTCGAGAACATCCAGGCGCAGTTCCGCGCGCTGCCCAAGTTCATCAAGTCGTCCAAGGCGACGCTCGTGCGCGGCTCCATGGCCGGATCGGCCGTGCTCACGATCGACTCCTCGGTCGTCTACCGCATCAAGCCGATCCCGAGCCTCATGAAGGTCACGATGCGCCAGTTCACGGTCATCGAGCTCAAGAACTCGAAGGTGGCGTCGCACACGGACCACTGGGACTTCTACAGCGTGCTCTCCAACATCCCGTTCGTGTCGTTCTTCTACGCCAAGCTGCGCCCGATGTTCGGCACCGCGAGCTCCGCCGTGCTCAAGCGCCTCCTGCCGCCGCAGACGCCCACGCGCTCGCTCACGGCCTCGCCGGCGTACGCAAAGAGCGCCAGCAACGGCAACGGTGTCTCGACGGCCGTAGCCACCCAGTAAGTAAGAAAGCGAGTTGATCTGATGATGCGAGCGTGTATGCGCGTGCGCATCAGCAGAGCTGGCGATATGGAGACAAGCGCTACGACCGACAGCAGCACTGTCGGTAAGCGCATGCACAACCTCAATATTTTTGTTTGTTTAGTGAGCGAATGCTGATGAAGAAGGTAGCAAGAACGGAAGAGAGTTCATGCTCATACGGTGCTGAATGGCATCCATCATGTTCATACATTTCTCTGTTTGGGTTTCATACTAATATTCATCATGTCGTTATGCATGGACAGCTCTATGTAAAGGCCGCCTCTCTACCTAATTCCCTGCGTGCTTGTCATGGAACAGATCTATCTTCCTCAGTGGTGCGGCAGACCCAGGCCCGCGAATGGGTCTCGCCCTCCAGCAGACTGACCGGTCGGACGCGCGTAGCCCGTGGCTCCGATCGCGCGGCTGTTGGCGTTCGGGTCCATGAACGCGCTGATGCTCGCCGCCGGGTTCGCGCTGTAGCCGCCCATCACTCCACCGTACTGTGGCTGCTGCGGCTGGAAGCCTCCGTTCATGCCCATAGCTGGTGGACCTCTCGCCATGTCCATACCCATGCCCATGCCTCCGCTCATCATGGGTGGCTGTTGCTGATAGCCTCTTCCGTTGCTGGAGCCATAAGCGAGGTTTGGGCTAGCGAGCGCATCAAAGGCGCTAAAGTTCTTTGGCGGAGCTGGTCCTGAGGCGAGTGTCGGAGCCGGAGCTGCTCCGAACTGGCCAAAGACGCTCTGCTGGGACACCGGCGTTGGCTGGAGCAGGCTCGTGGTGCCGGTGCTGGAGCCGAACGGATCGAAGCTCACTGGCTGCACCGGAGCTGCTGGTGGTGCAGCGAACACCGGAGCTTGCGAGCTGGAACCAAACGGGTCGAACGATTGCACCGGGTTCGCAGCCGGAGCTGCTGGTGGAGCCCCACTGAACGCTGCAAAGTCGGCAAAGCCGCTGCTCGAGCTCATCGAAGCCACTGGCGCCGGAGCACTCGCAAACGCACCCCAGCCTTCAGAGCCAGGAGACGTCGACGCCGCTGCTGGGTTCGCATTGCCATTTGACCATTGTCCGGTGGAAAATGCGTCAAACGAGGCAGCCGGTGGCTGTGGGGCCGCGAAATCGAGCAAGTTGGCTAATATGATAGAAACGCAAGCAAGACGAAGGTCAGCATGCTAAATACAATTCAGGACTGTGGTAGCAACGCAAAAACGGATAGACACTCACCACTCGCAGGCTCTTGGCTACGTCGCCGACCAGACGAGCTGTCCTGGCGAGCGACAGCTGGCTGACTCGGCGAACTGCTACCGCCAGTAGAACTCGCTGATGCAGGGTTCTCGTCGTAGAACGCGCGGTCGTTGTAGACGCGGTTGATGAACTTCTTGAAGTAGTCCACGTGGTCCTTGTCCGTGGGCTTGCGCATCTGGGACTCGTCCCAGCGGCCGAGCCACACGCGCTTCGCCGCGGCGTTGCCGCCGCCGTTCTCGTCCCGCAGCGCGTCGACTTCCTCTTTGCTCCAGTTGGACATGGACACGCTCTGTTGCATTCGGTTACATTAGTTGCCAACAGGTCAGCCACACGTTGCCTTACACACGCACAAGCACACGTGACGACACACACACACACACACACAAGCGCAACACACACACGCACCTTGACGCGCTGCGAGAAGCTCTGGTGCGCGCTCTTGCAGTTGGAGCAGACGAAGGTCCTGAACTTCTCGCAGATGTTGCCGTGGCCGAACTTGTTGTACGCGTCGCAGTTGACGCAGTACTTGTTCGCCTCGATCTTCTTCACGGCATTGAGCTCGGCCTCCGCAGACATGATGGTGGCGATGGCTGCGATGAGCTGCTGCTGGTTGTGCGCGGGGGCTGCGAGAGCGCGCGTGGGCCGGGGGCGAAGCTGGAAATGCAGACGCGCGTTGCGTTGGCGACGACGGCCACGCACGCGGAGGAGCTCGGGAGCGCTAATGATAGAACCTTAGCTTGGGGGAGCTATTCTCGGGGCGGACCGGCTTTTCATCTTAAAGTAGGTACCGTAAATTGGGTGAGTCGGCTTGCTATTGGGTGAAAGTCGTGGTTCTATTTTTCGCTGTCCATAAAGAGACGACATTGGAATGCGAGGATACATTTTCGTGAATCAAATCCATTTGTGAAGCGAAAGTGCCTTGGACATCTTCGATCGAAGCCACTCAGTGGACTTGACTCTCGATGGACCTCCTCATTGCTGGACCTCTGCAGCTCATGCGCTCACTACGAGCTCTTAGCTAACCACACCACACTCACGATCGTCATCCATCATAAATGCATCCTTATCCCGGCAAATGGCCGCTCAACACAAACACAAATCCAAGAGCCTTTCCACTCACACGAGCCGAATGACGATGCGCGACTGCGGGAGCGCGTAGCCCGGCGCCTTGAAGTCCACGCGGATGCACGCGCTCGCCGCGAGGAAGCACTGCGACTCCGACACGCTCAGCGCGGTCCCCGCGGCGTCGCAGTACAGGATCGACGTGCACTGGTCGAGCCGCGTCGTGCCGTTCCAGACGCTGAAGACCTCTGTGAAGGCAGCATCTGGTTTTGTCGTGTGCTGCAGGTCGACGTTGATCTGGTACACGCCGTCCTGCAGGATCTGGATCCCGTCATTCACGATCATGAAATGGCTGTCTGCGGCTGGCGGCTGCTGCGGGACGAGTTCCCAGTTCAAGGTCCCAGAGCGCACAGCGCTGAGCGCCTTGGCCAAAATGCGGGTCAGCGGCTGGACAGCTGGCGGTGGTGGTGGTGGTATTGGTGGTGCTAGGGCTGGTAGTGCCAGTGTTGCTGCTGAAGCCGGTGCTGGTGCTGCTATCAATGGAGGAGGACGTGGGCTTGGGCTCCGCAAACTCGCTGGGTCTCGCGTTATGTCATCGAGCATAGCTGCGGTGAGCACCACCACGTCGTTCGTACTGGAGTTGTTTTCGCGTGCAGTGCCACGCACTGCCGCTCTGGATGGCCGCCGCGATGTTACTGCCGGGCTCCTTGTTAGTGGCTTCACGGCCGCAGCCTTCACCCCCGGCGCTGTGGACGAGTCGCTGACTGCTGGCTCTTCAGTGACCTTGATCTGCTCCTCTCTCTGTTCTCCGTCCCGTGCACTGTTGAGCTCGCCTTCTGCTGCTATCACACGAAGCATCCCGGATGCGATCGGCGCGCTCTTTAGCGAGTGGCGCTCTTTGAAGCTGTGCAGCCAGCCGTTCGAGAGCTTGAGCTTGTCGTGCGCGATACCGTGCTTGGCGCGCAGTTCCACCGCCTTCCGCGCGAGCAAGTCGCCCGTGAGCGGCACTTGCGTGTGCGCACTAGCGTCACCTGTTACAGCGTCAAACCGCTGGCACGCGTGGTAGAACGCGAGCAGCTCGTTCTCGAATGCGGGGAACTTGACTCGCCGCGGCTTCTTCTTGTGCAGACTGCCCGCGAACGCGTCGTCGGCCGCCTGCGAGATGCGGTAGAGCGTGGAGCGGCTGACGTTGATCTGGAACTCGGCGCGCACCCAGTCCGCGACCTCGAAGTGCGTCAGCTGCGGCTGCGCGCTCCAGTACTCGCGCAGCCGCAGCTTCTGCTCGTTCGTGAGGAACGCCCGCATCGGACCCATCTTGGCTTTGGCGATGCGGAAAATGGCGGCGACGCACACACCCAAGACTCCTGTTTGTCGAGTATAGACACCCGGGGAAACAATGTTTAATATGGAGTTTTGGATGTGTGAATACCGGTATAATGGAGGTCGGTACAATTTAGGAGGACGAGTGCCATTGGCCAAAACCCCGCCGACTTTCAACAATGGATCCAATAACATACTTTTTGAAGCCATCAGTTTGTCCAGCACTTATGGCCAATCACAAGCAGCCAATATGCTCGACGGCTTCCATTCGACGCAAAGAGCGACCGAAATCCAAGCTCGAACGTATTGTCAGCGAGCGTGCCACACTGAACGAGGGACGAGCGTGCTGTCTCCTGTCGATTTAGCCCACCCGCCCACGTCGACTTACATTTTGAATTCGCGCATCAGCACAAGCAACATCATCAACGCAGGCAGCGAACGAACGTCAGCTTCCATGGAACGGCGCGGCGTGGGCAAGCGCCTGACGGACGGCCAGCGCGTGGAGATCATCAAGCTCTTCGACAGCGGCGCGGCCGTGACGGAGGCCGACATCGCGCGCCGCTACGGCGTGTCGCGCTCGGCGATCTGGCGGCTGCGGCGCTCGAGCTCGCACATCATGGAGCGGTACCAGGAGGGCGACATCGAGTCCCGCGACGAGCGCCGCCGCGGCTCGCTCGGCAGCTCGAGCCGCCAGTTCACGATGAACCCAGCTGGTGCAAACAATCCGGCAGCAGCAGTGGCGGCTGCCACCGTCACAACGAACGCGAACGCCAACTTGGAGGCTGACGAGAACGAGTCCATGAGCGTGAGTGTCGACGCGCTGACGGCGATGACCCCGGGACTGACGACGGCGATGCTCACAACGAACAACGGACACGTCGCCAACAACAACAGCAACAATATGGGAGGCGCTGGCGGCATGATGATGGTCGGAATGATGGACCAAAGCAGCGCTGGACCGCACCACGTCCTCGCCAGTGGCGGCATGCTCGGCGGGAACGTGGCTATAAATGCGAATGCCGCTGCTGGTGCTGGTGCAAGAGCGCGACCCAGGACGAATGCAGCTGCTGGTGTTGCTCCTGCAGTAGCTGCAGCTGTGGGTAATGACGCCCGGGCGTTTTCGATCGCTTCATCGTCGATTACCGGTAGCGAAATGGAGCTGACGCCTGGCGCAGTCGTCGCCACTGTCCCCGAGTCAGCGCTGCCGCTCATCTACATGTCCGCGAAGGCGATCAGCAGCGTGCAGTCACCGGGCGTGATCAACTGGGAGCGTCTGAACGGCTACGACGACGCCAACCACTTTATGATCGTGAACGACGGCATCTCGGTCGTGAACGAAGGAACGTACCAGATCAACATCGACCTCGAGCACTCGCAGCCGCGCCAGAACTACAAATTCGTCTTCAAAGTCTGGAACGGCAAGAAGCTCATCGGCCAGTGCGGATGCCCTCTGCGCACGAAGAAGGAGATCTCGCTGAGCGTGCTCGAGATGCGCTGCAAGCTGCAGCTGCACGCGCGACTACGCGTCGAGTTCCTCGCGGCGGGCTTCGCGTTCCACGAGAGCCGCATCGTCATCCGGCTCGTGCAGTAAATACAAATCCAAGCGGCGGTCATGACCCTGCGTCTTGTTCGTCCGTCCGTCCAGGAAGAGCAAGGTATGGGAACGTTTGGACGCGCTTGGTACGATATATGACATCCCCTTACCCAGCTCTGCACAGCAAACCCTCGATGTATACACCCGTTTTTGATACGAGCAGCGCTCACTCCCTTCGAGGACCGTCCATTCTCTGCCTTCCTCCAGCATATCCAGCTTCTACAGGTTATGTGCTCTTTGTGGCACTTCTAAGTCAAGAAGTCGCGGCGAGATGAACGCCTCAAAGTCCGTGGGG
>JAASFQ010000245.1:0-32665 GCA_023333845.1 Globisporangium polare | reverse complement strand
CGCGCCCGGCGAGCTCGCAGCGCGCACCTCGTGGCCAGCGCTCTGGATCCAGCCAAGGCATCTATAGCCCAAGTGGTCCCTGACTTGGGCTCCACGCTGTACTCCCAGTCGGTGGAGCACGCGATCACGGCGCGCATGACGTTCGACCGCACGCTGGCGCGCCTCGAGGCGTATTTCAAGGACCACGCGACCAAACTGGGGCACCTCGAAGAAGCGCAGCCCGTGGCCGTGCCCGAGTGGCTCTACGACGCGAACGTCAAGCTCCCGACTCTGCTCCAGGTGCAGCGGCACGTGGTCCAGGC
The DNA here is from genome assembly GCA_023333845.1 of Globisporangium polare. Classification (NCBI taxonomy): domain Eukaryota; phylum Oomycota; class Peronosporomycetes; order Pythiales; family Pythiaceae; genus Globisporangium; species Globisporangium polare. The sequence goes on along the minus strand of JAASFQ010000245.1, from coordinate 32,363 downwards.
CGCCGAGTCGTGTCTGAGCGAGTCGGACGTGTACCTGGCGATGTTTGAGCCGCTGCCGAGTCCGCCCACGGCTTCGCCGACCCCATTGCTGCGCTTCGCGGTGTGTTCGTCAAAGAGCTCCATGGCACGTCAAGTGCTCTTGAGAGAGCCCGAGGGCTCAGGGTCTACCAGTCATGAGCCGCAGTCCAACCAGCAAGAGCATAGCCTACCACAGAAGACTCAAGGCTCAGTGAGCTTCCAGGTGATGGAGAGTAGACGAGAGCTCGTGATTGGAGACATAGACGGCTACTCACGGTCTCAGATCCACAGGTTTACTCCTGAGACCGTCACGGGTCCTTTCGCGTGCTTCCCGCTGCTCACAGCCTCGAGATCAGCGGTGATCGGCGTGTTATCGCTCGACAGCTGCCGCAAGGCGCTCCGACTGCGTCCAGCGTCCATGACAGTGACCGATTTGAGCGAGTTCTTGATCCGGAAGGGCCTCAAGGACGTCGCGACGGAGTTCCGCAGGCACAAGCTCACTGGAGCTCAGTTCCTCGCGATCACCGAGCACGATTTGAACCACAAACCCATGTTCGCAAGCCTCAAGATCGCCACGCGTAAGCGAGTCCTGGAGCTCGTGCATGCCCTGAAGCGAGGCGCGATGGTGCATTTGGCGAGACCTGCGCGGCACTTTATCGATGACCCAGACGCACTCAGGTTTCTCAAGAGCGTGGCGCTGAGCTCAGGCATCTTCCTCGAGGGGTTCCGAGGCGTCCACTGGCATCGCGTGATGGCGAATGCTACGAAGGATGCCGGGTGCACGGTCTACGATGTGTACGACGTGCAGCTGCGCGGGATCGCCCAGTCTGTGGACTTTGTCGAGCGCGTGGTTGTGTGGAGGGTGACAAGACAGACTGAGAAGGTGGAGATCGACGTCGTGGCGTCCACGCAGGTGTCCGACGACCGGCTGATGCCCTTCCTGCAGTGGTCGGAGCGGCTCGTCAAGCGCCTCGTGCTCTACAAAATAGGCTCCGAGTCCAGCGGAGGTCTCATTACAGGCACCATCATGCGCATCCTGATCGCAAACCAAGAGGCGAGTTCACATGACTCCAGAGCAGAATGCGAGCGAGCGCAGTACCAGGTCTCGTGGTCGGACAGGACGGTTGAAAGACTCAATTGGACTCAGCTGCGCCAGGTGCTGCCCATCCGAGCCATGAACGTCAAGCACTTCCAGCTCACGCACCTACTGGAGCAGTTAAACCAAACCCAAGAAGCTCAGGTGCTACCAATTAACCACACCCAAACACACGATGTGATTCGGTTAAGCACCCCGAATGGCCTCGCTCTAGTGATTCACGACCCGCAGAGCCCTCCAGACACTCAGCAATACGTCCTTGAGGTCGATTTCACACCCAACAGCACCGAGAGTGACGAGCCACCTCGCAGTGCCATCGCCTTCCTCCAGCGAGCGGCAGGCATCACGCAGCGGAGCCTCGCGTGTGTCCGTGGCCGTGAGACCCGCCGGCTCAACCGCCAGTTGTCTTCCGTGCGCGTCTCGCAGGAGTTCCACTCCATGGGACTCACACCCTCTCCGGACGCGCTGCGAGCGCTCAAGGAAGTGGTCGCGCGCGTATTTGCCGAGATCTCGGCCAACTTGCCCGGTGTCGAACTCCAGGTCGCCGAGCTACAGCCCGACGGAGCACAGCTGCTGTACACATTTGCAACGAACGGGTCTACTCTTCTAGGCAAAGTGCTAGCTCGCGGACAGGGTGTGTCCTTCCGGTGCCTGGACTCAAAGGAGCCACTTATTGTGCAGCACCACTCGGAGCTCCGGAGCCGGCTCCGACGTCTTGGACGAGTTCCTCAAGACCCAACTGGTGACAGCGAGTTCCCCTACGTGTTCTTGCCACTGTTCCATGAAGATTGTGGTGTGGGTGTGCTGAGTGTGAACCGGTTCGTCGACGTCCCCAAGGGCCGCAGCGACGAAGAGCAGCCCGAGGCGGGAGTGGTGCTCTACCTCCAGTCCATCATCAAGTCGCTGGGCTCAGCGATCTACCTCAAGCGTCGCTCGTTCGCGCTCTACCAGCTGCAGACACTGGCAAATGAGCCACTCCGATCGCCGCACCAGCTCCTGCTAAACGCCTGTCGCGCCGTGAAGGACACTATCGTGGGCGCGTGGAAAGTGCGCATCGTCGAAGTGGACTGCGCACGCGGCAAGACGAGCGCGATCTACGAGCTCTCTGAGGCAGAACGCTCGCTGGAAGGCTCACTGGAGTACCAGTTTGCGATTCCAGTACGGTTGCGAGTCAGAGAGATGCTCAAAGACACATTCGCGATGCATTTCAAGCTTACTGGAGCTCAGCTGGAAGAGATCTACGCCAGTATCACGACTCACAACCACGAGGATGCTGAAGATGTAGCCAAGTGGCAGCAGATCGAGGCTGAGAGCTCACGAGCGATGACGTCGACAGTCCCCGAGTCTGAGAAGCGACGCCTTCAGACCAAGCGTGTCACCAGCAAGTACCTGAACCTGAGGTTCCAGGAAGACGAAGATCAGCCGGAGCGCATGACTCAGATCAAGAAGCACGGCCATGCAGACGAGAGCCGCCTGTCGAATGAGAAATACGTGAGTCACGCGCTGAGCGTGTTCCTCGGCGGCGGCAAAGCGAGCCACGCGGCCGAGATCCCGTCGCTGGCGCTGCGCAGCTCGCGCGTGTTCCTCACGAGCGCCAACCTGCCGCAGTTCCACACTTCCTGTGAGCAGAACTACATCACACGCGTGGGCGCCATCCTCTCCAAGCTAGTTGACGATCTCTACCAGAGAGTGGAGCGCAGTCGAGTGCGTGTGAGAGCCATCGAGGCATTTGAGGTCAGCTGCGAGCAGGCGATCGCTGAGCTCCAGACCAAACTGAATAATAACCCAGATCCGTCTGAAAACCCCAGAGCAGCAGCTCAGGTTCACAAACTGACCCCAGAGGAGGAACTGGCCATTGAGAGCGTTCTGAGTCTCCAGAAGCGAGCGATCGCTTTGCTTGAGGGCGTTTTCTTCAAGACGAGCGTCTACATTGGCCTACTGGAGCCCTCGCTCAGGCTCATCCGGTACACGAGCGCCTCGAAGGGCAGTGTGATGAAGGGCAAGCAGCTCAAGCGCGGCCATGGGGTGAGCTTCCAGGCGCTCGAGGGTCAGGTGCCCATCGTCATCACTCATAGAGATGCTCAGACTTCTGATGGGGACCAAGCGGGCAATGCCAACAGCAGTCAAAGCCTCGTGAAGCAGCTGCGGTACTTCACCAAAGAGCCCAAGAAGCTCAAGTGGCCGTTCGTCGTCGTGCCCATCGGCTCCATCGGGGTCCTTGCGCTCGGCAACCTAGAGCGCTACGAGCGTCTGGCCTGCGAGCCGCAGCCCGAGCTCGGCGTCGTCGACTTTCTCTGCCAGATCGCATCTCAGCTCGCACGCGTGATCGAGATCGCTCGCACGCAATCGTTGGCTGCACGTCAAGAGCTCCGAGCTCAGGCTCTGACTCGCGTCATGCGCGCCTGCGACGATGTGAAGAGCACTCGCGCGCCTCTATACTTACAGAATATCGTGGTCCAGGAGATCGAGCGCGCGCTCAACGGCGTCGACGCGTACATCGGCATCGCGCAGCCGCTCTGCGAGTCGATCCGCTTCACCTGTGCGTCGTCACGCAGCAGCATGGAGAATCAAATGGTCGACACGGTCGAGAGCGCATCGTTCCGGGTGTTCACAACGCAGCGGCCGCTCGTGATTCCGCAGCTGCAGAGCTACTGGCGCTACCAGGAGAGCGACGAGCACGCTGCCGTTGCTAGTAATGGAAGACTCAGGGCTCTTGGGTCATCGCTGTCATCCCAGCCATTCGGGTCGTTCGTCTGTGTCCCCATCCCATTCGTGGGTATCCTGAGCGTCGATACGTTCGCCGGGGCTGCCAGTGGCGTCTTCACGCACCAGTTCCCCGAGAAAGGCGTCGTTGACTTTCTAGCACGAGTGGCGAACCATTTGGGGGAGAGCATGCGCACGCACAGTGCGAATGACGCTGCAAAGAAGGTCTCGGAGCTCTTTGAGGGCAACAAAAGCACGCTCCAGGTGGTGTTTCAGGAGCTCTTAGAGCTGTTTGCGAGCAACTTGGTGGCGGTGAAGGAGATGCAAGTGCTGCGCTGGACTTTAAGCTCGACTGGCCACGAGTCTCAGCTACTGGTGGGTCTGAAGCGATCCAAGCTAGATGAGCACGCTGTTGGTGGCATCAATGAGCTCAAGCCCAGGATCCTGGAACAGATTCAGCAGCGCCAGATTGCTGGTCTCGACAAGGACACACCTTGCTTCGCGCTCTCTGGTACACCAGAGGCCATCGTCGCTGTTCTAGAGCCCACACGTGCTGTCGAAGACGATGACGGCGCGTACCATTCGACTGCGATCGTGCTCCGTCGCGTCCCTGGGGCCACGTGGATGTACGACGTCGAGTTCCTGAACGCCGTCGTACCTTTGATGAATAACGTCCTCGTTCAGGTGAACACCCGCATCCAGGGCATCGTAACTCGACACTGCGTCCTCAAGGAGATCGACCGCATTTCCCACCACCTCACCGAAGAACTCGGACCTCAAGAGGCAGTCAAGAAGCTGCACGATGCTGCGAACGAAGTCTTGGATCTCGTCTCGCAAGGTCTGAGTCTCAGCGGCTGCGACGTGTACCTAGGCGAGCGAGTGATTGGCGGCGAGACGCTCAGGTTCGCAAATGCGTCTAGCATGAGTCTCATGGAGAGCGTCACACTCAGTCTCTCAGATGAGGCCAACCAGTCGCTCGTGAGCGTTCAGTGTCTGCAGCACAAGCAAACCTCAGTCGTGCTTCTCACTGACAGCACCAGTAAGAACGACAGATGTCTACGGCCACTCACTGGCAAGAGAGCCCAGCGCGTACACATCGTCATCCCCATGGGCGACGACCGTATCCTGTGCGCTGACAGCCTTGGCCCTGAAGCCTTCCACCCAAAGACCAGAAAACTCGAAGCAGACGTGCTCCAGTTCTTCGCAAAGTCTGCGCAAAAGCTCAATGAGCTCATCCTGAGCGTGCACTACCGACGTAGCTACGACGACCTCGTGAGCCTCAAAAAGAGCGCTTCCCACCCGAACTTCCGTCTGTACTTCTCCACTCTGCTGCAGATCGTAAGGCGCAACCTCGCAGTGGTCCACTCGCAGCAGATCGTGACGCTGGCGAGCGATTTCACGGGCCGCTATCATACTGAGGCGTGGCATTCGCAACCAACAAGGAGACCGCTGGCCACGGGCTCAACAAACGGCCATTTCTGCTACTTGAATCAGTGTGAAGCGCACCTGATCGCCCAGGACATCCACCATGAAGCCCACGTTGCGCTGCCCATGACGAATTTGCCCAGGACACTGGACGAGTCAAGGAGCTCGCTGGAGCCTGTTGAAGGGATAGAGAAGCGTGGGGCCTTTGCCTGTTCATGCCTCGCGACGATGCTCGACGCCCACTTGGCGGCGCCTCGCGTGGCGCTCATCGTCTACACGCATGATGCGAAGACTTCAGGCTCAGACTCAGGATCAAAGGCCAAGGCGCCAGCACCACCACCACGCTTCACAGCCAACCAAAGGCAGTTCTTCTTTGCGCTCTCCGCTGTCGCTGCTGACATCTTCAGTCACGTTTACCGCAGCTGTGCGCTGTATTCGCTGGCCCAGGAGCTCTTCTTCGTGCTGAGAGAGCAGCTGAATGCCAAGGACGGGTTCGTGGCTAAGGTCCAGGATCGTATGGATAATGATGGCTCTGACAACAGCAAACGTCCTGTCGTGATGCTCTACAGCTCTCAAGAAGCCAAGCGACCGCGGAACTTGGTGCTTCCGGACGCGATGGCGACCAAGATCCTCCAGTTTCACAACTCGCACGCCGAGTTTGCCATCTTTGTGCGCAAGAAGCCCGAGCCATCGCCATTGCTACCACCTCATACTGGTAGCTCAGGAGCTGGGAATTCACGAAGTCCTGCTGCAGCAGCGAAGCCACCCACAGCGCAGCAGAGCAGTGCTCCAGCTGTGGAGATAAAGTCACAGGCCAAGCCTCCAACGTCGTTCTTGAAGCGCCCCGACATTTTCAAGTCGCGCAAGGCGAAACAGCAGGAGAAATTGGACCAGCAGGCGACCCAGCAGCAGCAGCAGCAGCAGCAACAACAAACTCAACAGTCCCAACAACAGCAGAGGTCTGGTATCGAACAGCCGTCCCAGTATCAGCCACGGTTCAAGTTCAATGTCCTTGTACGCGGCATCGAGCTCAAGAACGGACAGACCGAGGTCATGAGCTTCGACGTGGAGCACTGGAGCATGGATGGTGTCAAGGCTCTTGAGCGAGTCGCTTCTCAAACTCGAGCCAATGCCCAGAGCCTCGTCGGCAATTTCCTCAAGCAGCCGCCACGTGGAGACGAAGAACTGGTCAGCCACGTTCTCGGCAGTGAAGCTCAAAACAGCGCGTACCACGTGAGCTGCAGCGGCGGGTTCTACCTGGCTGCCCAGCTCAATGAGGCGAAGCGCGGGTTTCAGAGCGCGGCTCTGGGGATCGAGACCGACATCCGCGGGTTCCTCACAGGCGTGCAGCCCACAGCGCGAGACCCAGCACTGCCGGTGTCTATCAGAACAACAGCCCAAGCTCACGACCACCAGCCGTCAGCCAAGTCCATCTTCAGTGAGGACGGGGATAATGAGCCTGCCGCCCAGGCCGCACTGGTTCTCATCGAGGCCGCGATGCTTCTCGCTGGTACGGTTAAGAAGGACGCGCTGGCCAAGATGGACAAGCACGCGATGCTCAAGGAGTTTCTACGAGGCTCCGTGAGCAAGAAGCTGGTGGACGTGAACCCACAAGAGCGCAAGCAGTGGGCGTCAATCCTGCGCGTGAAGACCTTTCTGCAGCCTGTGGACAGGGCTGGTGTGCTTCAGAGGTTTCAGCTGACAGCCGTGTCGCCCAGTCCAGCCTCAGCCTCAGCAGCTAGCACTGTTGTTGGTCAGGTTCACCGCCAATATGCTCATACCGGCCATTCAATTCACGAACCAGCTGCATTCTCAGCGCTGCAGGCTCTGTGGACCCTTCTAACGACGCTGATCGCCGTCGTGAGGTTTCTGAAGCACCTGGAAGGTGACGCAGCCGGCGAGAAGCTCCAAATTGACCGCAAGGCCACGATCCTCCAGTGTTCCTACCGCTGCGCACGTGCCAAAGCTCAACTGAAGCAGCTCAAGCGCGAGTTTATCGCCGCACGAGCGCTCCAGTGCGCCTTTCGACAGCACTTGGCTCGGCGCCGCGCGTTGTTCATGAAGTGGACGCGCTCGGCTGTCAAGATCCAGCGCGCTTACAGACTCAAGTTGCTGCGAAGGAAAGGCTCGCACCCCAAGCAGCTCAGCGACGAGCTGCTCGCGATCTCCAAGCGGTTCGGTGGTCTGGCTCCTACTTCGCCAGCAGGAACCGTTGAAGATGGCCAGGAAAACGACGGCTGGCGGGTCGAGATGGACGCCTTTGACACTTTCAAGGCATACTTGGCCAGTCGTGCGGGCAAAGAGCAGCTCAGGCGGGAGGAGAAGCTCATGACGCACCGCATGCACGAGATCCTCAAGGAGCGCGAGAAGCTCCCAGCTGAAGAGCGCATGCTGGAGGACATGAAGGACCTCTTCGAGCTCATGGACACGAGTGACTCGGGCGAATTGAGTCGAGAGGACACGCGCGAGATGATGAAGCGGCTGCATATCCCACTGGCTCAAGACGAAGCCGACGACGTGATCGACATGATGGACAACGACCGCTCGGGCGAGGTCTCGCTGACCGAGTTCACCAATTGGTTCGTGCACGAGCTCCCACTGCTTCGAAAGAGGTCGAGGGACTGCGGGGTCGTCTCGAAGAAGGACTGGACGTGGGTGATCGAGAACTCGGCCCGCTCGGCATTGAGGAAGCGGTGGCGGGCGCTTCGGGTTGGTCATGAGGCTGGGGGTGGTGCTAAGGCTACTGTACGCCACCAAGAAGCCCATGATGAGGGTGACAATGAAGACCTGGGCTCTGGGGATATCGCTGTGGCTCCGGAGAACCTGGTGATTGAGTCAACCGAGTAAGAGATTGCCCGAGTGGGTCGTGGTGAAATCTGTTTGGAGGCCGTGCGTAAGTGTACTTTAATATACTTTATGCGTACTTAAATATCGTCGTCGACCCAGGCCTGCATGACGTAGCCCTTGCCTGGGTGCGCGCGCACGCTGGAGGCGTCGCCGATCGAGCGACTCTGATCGAGCTGGCGCGAGTTGGTGCGCGTCACGTTGGGTCGCGCGCGAGAATCACGATCGCGCTCTCGTTCCCTGTTGCGGGCGTCCTTCTCGCGCTCGCGACCTCGGTCCCGTTCTCTCTCCTGGTCTCGCTCACGCTCTCGGCCTTCCCGGTCATGCTCAGGCTTGTGGGAAGAAGCTGAAGGTGTATTCTCCATGCTGCCCCGCTTCTCCTTTGCAGCGGGCCGCTCGGTGGGGGAAGGCGTCCGTCGCTCTTGACGCGGCTGCTTCTCGGCCGCGCGCGACGCTCGCTTGGAGCTCGAAGTCGACCCCGAAGATGACGAGCTGGACGACGAGAACGAGTCCCGACTGGGCTCATCATGCTGACTGGGCATCGCAGCCTTGCTATTGTTGTTGGCCTTCTTGGCCATTTGTCCTACGGCCGCAGCACCTCCTGAAGCAGCAGCAAAGGCGACCTGGGCCCCCACCGAGAGCTGGGACTGCGCGGCTGCGAGCGAGGCGTCGTACTTGGCCTTGTCCTTCTCGTACTCGGCCAGGCGCCTGCGATACTCGTCGAGGCTCTTGACCCAGCACGTGGTGCTCGCCTTGCTGTCGCCGCATAAAAAGAAGTTGCGCGTGCGGCTCTCGACCTGGAAGTGCGTGTCGTCGAACTGCACGACCGCCGTGATGTCGTTCAGGTAGATCGAGCCTGCAGAAGTAAGTACACATATGGTTCAGCTTAGCCTAGGTCTAAGCATACAAGTCCACGGTGAACCTGAGCGCAGTACGTACTCTTTGGGGCGCCGGGGGCCTTGGTCGCTGCGTAGCCGAACTCGCGGCGCTTGATGTCGACGAAGAACCAGCGCTTGTTCCAGCTGCCGCTCAGGTTGCTCGTCTTGCGCTTGAGCTTCTTGAGATAGCCCTCGATCTCGGGCACCGACGGCGGCTGCGGCGCTAGCCCCGTGGATAGCAGGCGGTCGTTCATTCGCATGCTCTTGCGTCTTGGTCTCTGGACGAACTGCGAGCTCCCGACTGAGGCTCGGCCTGAACAGAACCCGAGCAAAACGAGAAATGTGAGCCTTCTCGCTGTGAGTCGGAGACCTTCAACCAGAACGTGTGGGCGTGTCTGGGAACAGACCGAAGATGCGGAAGCGTGTCCACAGAGCGAGCGAGCTCCCTATAAATATTCCCCCCCACTCACCCATGTGAGCGCGATCAGAAAGCAAGCTCAGGAAATAGAAACCCCAGCATCTCTCGCATCGACTGTACCATATCGAAAGATCCGACGCCAGCTCCCAAGATCAGAAAGAGATGACGCACATGCGGTGAAGCGTATCAGGTGTTGGATTGGAGCCCAAGAGTATGCATACATCCATTTGAGCGATCTTGACCTGACGCCCCTGGATCTCCTCTTGTCACCTCATCCGTTATAACGTGCTTCATTCACCCTCAGCGTGACCTTCGAAGTGATCTCGTGGGTGCTTCAGGGTAGGTTCTTGAGACCTTAGAGGTCTTGGATACATAGTGCGAGAGTAACCTGCTTGAGCAGGGCGTTGCTTACGTACAATAACTTGTACCCGAGGCTGCCTTATCTTCTTCTATTGTCTCTGCTGATTGCCCGCCGCTACGGTGACTGCATGTCTAGCCTAGGCCACGAGGATGCGTGGGCGGTACTCCTTCATCAAGTACAGGAACGCGTTCACCCAGAGGTCGCGCGTGGCCTCCGAGTCGGCTTCGAGGTCCAGACGCCGGTCCTCCGCCACCACCGAGAAGCACCGACAGAGCGATTTCTCTATTGGGAGGCAAAGAGAGTGCATCAGATTCGACAACAGCGTTAGAGAGCAAACAATTAGCGAATCACAAGCCCACTTCACTCACCGTCCGAGAGGTGCTTCATGAACGCGTAGCGCGTCCTCGTCGAGTTGCCCGGGAGCACGGCGATGATGCCGGCGACCGCGACTCCTTCCTTCGAGAGGTTGTTCTTCCGGTTGAGCGGTCGCCAGAAGACGGCGTCAAAGTCCTTGGAGCACCACACGTAGCGCCGGTGCGGATTGCCCCATTGTCCGTACTTCTTGAACACGCCGCCTTTCAGCAGGATGCTCTCGAACAGCACGCGTTCGTCCTCTCTGCGCAGCGGAGGCGGGGCATGCGAGAGGCAACCGCCACCGCCAGACGGCGAGGTGGGTGATGAAGGGCCAGCGAACATGGGGCGAACCTGCATGTGCGCGTTCACAGGCGAGTGGGGCCGTGGTACCTCGGTGGCGGCCAGACCATCGCCTGCGCCAGTGTCGCAGGTAACCGAGATCGCGTTCAGGTGGCGCACGGCATCGTGCCTTGGTGATAGAGCCTTCTCAGTCTTCTCGACGCTGCTGACATGACCCCCGTGCGCGTTGAGATCGCCCGTGTCTAGGCTCAGCTCGTTGAACTGCGTTCGTGGACTCCCAAGCTCTAAGTGAACAGGCATTCCAATTTCAGGATAGAGTTCAGCTATGCCTTCGGAGCCTAAGTTTGAGCCAGCCTCGAGGCGAGAAGCTGCAGAGTTCGTCCGGAGCTGGGCATCCGCAGCATTCACAGTGTCCACTGCATTGCGAAGGAATGCGTTGCGCACGAGGCGGTCGAGCGCTTCACGTCCTCGGCCGGCGCCACTCGAGATGATCCGATCTTCAAACATGGACGACGTCATCATGAGGCGCCTCGCTGGGCTAGCCACGGGGGTACCGAGGCCACCACAACCACCGCCAATTGAGGCTAGTCCAGCTGGTACTGATCCCATCAGCACTTCGGTGTTACCCCCAGCAGCAGCACCGCCACCACCACCACCACTACCAACCTTGTCCTTCCCGCCTGAAAAGCTGTAGATACTCCCGGCGAGGTAGTCCGGCGAGCCTTCGTAGCGCCACATGTCCAGGAACTTGTTGTTGAACGCGACCGTGCCCGAGTAGAACTTGGTCGCGTGGATCGACGTGGAGCTGTGGTTGTGCAAGATCTCTTGCACGCGCGAGCGCGTGAGCCCGCGGCTGAGGTGGTGGAAGATCGCCTTCACACAGTAAAGAGTCTTGATCGCCTTGACCTTGGAGAACGCGGTCAGTCCCGTGCGGCCCAGCGCATCGAGGAACGCCGAGACGCCCATGCACATCCTCCCAATCTGCATCTCCGGGAACGCGTACGTCACGATGCCTTCAACGTTGCCCAGGATGCGCTGGATGGCGGCTGAGCCCGAGTCAACGCCCGTTGTCGAGTCTAAAGCATTTTGGCTATGGCTGTTCTCTCCTGAGCCAAAGAGCGCGGTGTGGAACGGGGAACTCGAGCATGAAGCGAGGAAGATCTGCGCGGCGTCGACGCTCGAGAGCTGCAGGTTCGCGAAACAAAAGTCGTTGAAGAAGCGCTGGTAGTCGGCGTAGGACATGTAGAACTCCTTGATGCTGCTCGTTGGGTTCACGAGGTGGCTGCGCGCGTAGAACATGAAGATCTCGAGCAGCGGCTCGAGGAATTTCGAGATGAACGACACGATCTCGGGCTTGCGCAGGCATTGCGTGTGCACGTCCCAGACGTTCGTGGGCCAGCGGGAGGCGAGCGGCAGGATGCTTTCCAGCACGAGCCGCTGGAAGAGCTGCTCTTCCTCGTGGGGCTCTCGCGGCAGTTGCCTGCTGCTCTGCTTGTGCTTGGCGGTCGAGATCTTCATGAGTGCATTGAGGAACTCGTCGTAGCTCATCTTGCCTGAGGCGTGCGGCTTGCCCTTGGTCTCGGACGTGTAGATGATGTCGGCGATCGCCGGCGTGAGGCTCCCGCCGAAGAGCCGCGAGTCGCGCAGCATCTTGTTGAACTGGTGGGCTTTGATGCACTCGAGCTCGAGGCTGTCGCCGTTCACGCAGTAGAACGTGAAGATGAGCCAGAGTTCCTCCACTGGGTTCAGCAGTGAGCTGGTGGCTGCTGAGGAGGAAGATGTTGGACACACGGTCTTGGATGGCGAGCCTGTGGCTCCACTGATTCCTCCACATTTGCCAAGTGTCGGACGAAAGGACGCTGTCCTTGAGAAGGTGGCCGACTGGGTTCGAGCGAGCTGCTTTGTTCGTGCGGTACCCATTGTGGAACCCAAGCCACCGGCATTGCCGCCTTTGTACTCGAGCACCACTTTCTTCCGGTGCAGCTCGTCGATGCTCATGACCGACAGGATCTTCGCCTGCTCCGGCCAGAGGCACCCGTCGGCGTCGGTTAAAGCCACCTGAGCTGCTGGCAGGCTCCAGTACCGAGACGCATCCTTTCGAAGTTGCTGGAAAGTGTAATCCTCTGAGATCCACGCCGAGAACTCCTCACGCGAGGCGCAGTGGACCGTGATCTTCTCAGTCGTTCCATTACCTCCACCGCTGCTACTGGGACTTTCGCCTGCTGACCCAACATCGTCTGGGCTCGTATACCCCACTGAGGACTGTCCAGGCTTGTTGTTGACTCTGCTGTTGCTGCTGCACTCTCGGATCTTGACGCACGGGTAGAAATACGAAATCTTCTGCGAGCTCTCCTGACGCGCACTCACGGGAACGCCGTCTTCGAGCACGAACTGGAACTCTCGAGGCGCGTTCTCGACGTTCTCGTTGATCAGCGCACGGGCCTCCAGCAGACTCATGGACTCGTGGGTGTCGATGAAGCCGATCACGCCCTTGCGCTCGAGCGCCACGCGGATGACGTCGGCCACGCGCCGCTTGTGCGTGCGGCCAAAGGCCTGGGGCGAGATCATCGATGGTGATGCTTGAGCGTCGTCGTCGGTGGTGGTGGTGGAGACCCGATGAAGCACCGGAAGGATCACTGGGGCTATCAATCGAACTGCAGCATAAGGCAGGCTTGAGAGCCTGGAGACAACGTGATTGAGACCTGCGAGCTGAGATCGCGCGTATAAATACCAGGAGCTGATCTTCATTCAGCTCAGAAGCGTATCCCATCGGAAATAGTTCGGGCCTCGTGGGTCTGATCATTGATCATTGAGATGAAAAGGACTGGCGCTGCCGAACCGAATGAGACACCCAGTACCTCATTCGCAAGCAGAGCTGGCTGGCTGGCCATGTTCCCTCCACAGGGCTCTGCTGTAACGAGACGACTTCGTCGATCTCGCTAGGTCGTTGCTTTACGCTTCTGATATCGTCTTGAGCCCTCTGGCTCATGTTGAGCCAGCGAACAGGACTCAACATTGTCGGATATCGACTCTGTCAGCATCGCCACGAGGTTCGTTCTCTTTGTCCGGATCGCGATGGCCCTCGCCTCAAAGAGACAACTTTGATTCGAATGCTCACACACGAGCGCCACTAGTCGACGAGAACCCGCGTGGAGCGCATTGTTCAACAGCTGAGGCGAACAACCTTCGCGTCGATTGAGAAACAGACTGACCTTGGACGGGATCTGGCGCAGGAAGCTCTCAACGAGGTTTGGCACCCCAGTCATGCACTCGGCGACCTGGCGCAGCAGCGAGCGGTCGTCCAGCACGTCGATAGCAGGGCTCCGCGAGCTGGCGTCCGTGACTTCAAGCGCCATCTTGGTGTTCTCGCCTCTCGAATCGCAAGTTGTGAAATGGAAAATCAGGTTGTGCAAAGCCGCCCAGGACGAGCTGGACCTTCGCATACTACAGCCAAGCTACATGTCGACCCCGACATTTTCATCCCACCTTTGCTCAAATATCACCATCTCGAGCCGCAAATTCCCGCTTTTGGTTATCTGTCGACATCACATCACCACGCAAAAAAATCAAATCAAATCACCTAAATCAAACGGTGGGCAAATGCCGCGCAAGCGCAAGGTCGCCCACGCGGAGGACGGCACCGTCGCCACTGCCGCGAAGAAGAGCAATGCGCCGCCTCCGCCGCTAGACGAGGGCAACGAGATGGAGCGGCAGCTCTCGGCGCACGCGGCGTCCGCCTACAACGACTTCGTGCGCTTCTTCCAGCGCCGCGCCAGCGTGCGTCCGTTCGTCTGGGAACAATTGGATCACCTTGCTGTCTGTTGTCCTGCTAACGATGCGTGTGCGTTACCGTTGGCGCTGGGCCAATTGCGCAGGAGCAAATCGCGGCGAACCGCGTGTTTATCGTCACGCACCAGCAGTTCGCGGCCGCGCGCCGGCGCTCGTACCCGATGGCGGCCTCGCTGCCCTACCACCGCGCGATGCTCAACATCAGCTACGTCGAGAGTGCGTCCATTTCCATCTAACTCCACCGGTGGTGCTAACCTACGAGCTAATGACGGGATTCATGTACAATAGCATCTGAGCCGCCGCTGGCGCCGGATCGCAAAGTGAAGCCAATGGCGCAGACGACGCTGGGCAACCCGAACGAGAACGTGACGCTGCTCAAGAAGTGCGTGGTGCTGCCGCGCATCCCCGCGACGCCCAACTCGACCATGTGGACCGCGCTTTCGAAGAATTACGAGGTGGAGGACCAGCCGCAGCTCAAGTTCCTGCCGTACTTTGGCGACGACGACGACGACGACGTGGTCTCCGAGTTCTACCAGATAAAGTACGCTTTGGTATGCGAATTAGCTTGCTGTCGAGTGAGCTGGTGTACTTACCTATGGTGTGACTGATAGATTGCAGGGCACCAGCGCGATGGAGGTGGACTTTACAAAGGAGATGTGCGAGTCCGTGCTCCAGCAGCTCCAGTCGACCTGGGAGCTTAGCCCTGGGGACTTGGACCGCGTCGCGAGGACCATCCAAGTAGAGACGGAGGTTCGTTGTCTCCATAAGCTCGTAATAGTGATGTTGCTAAGCTGGTATTTTGCTGTTGTCAGGTGGTGGTTGAGGTGCACAAGAAGATGCGCGCGGCGCAGAAGCGAGCGAAGAAGAAGAAGCGCATGCGCGAGGCGGCCGAAGTGCTCAAGCTGAAGAGCGACCCGAACCCCGCCGAGCCAGAAGTCAACAGCAATGGCGGTGCGCCAGCTGAGCCGGTGGCCGAGTCCATGGAGCACTACTTTGAGCTCTACGAGTCGGCGGTCGACTCGCATCGGAGTGCGTGGTACTGGTGTACTGAAGTTGCTTGTAACTTTACGAACTGATAACTGTCTCATTGCGTGCTCCCTTCAGCGCTGTTCTGCCGAAGATGTTACAAGTATGACTGTGACTACCACGGCTGCGTCGATGTTCCCAAGCTGGTACGTTTTGCTGTCTGACAACGGAGGTCGCTGGCTGTTAGTGATGGCTGTACCTACTTACGTGCACTTGTGGCTCAAGGACGTTACGGAACAAAACGCAGTCGCGGAGAAGATCAGAAAGAAGGCGAGCGCCGCGAGCACAGGGCGTAACTGCGGGAACCAGTGCTTCCTTGGACGCATGGGCAGCTCACAGTTCTCGAAGGCGCGCGCGATCTCCACGGCGTTCGGCTGGGACGCGCAGAAGCGTATCGCGTGCGCTCGGGCGTACTTTATCTGCTCGGGCAACTTTTGCGACGTGGCCAAGATGCTCGGCGACAAGACGTGTCTCGAGGTCGCCGAGTTCTGCGATTTCTACGAGATCAACGAGATGAGTCTTGCCGAAGAGGTGCGTTCTAGGCTCGCTCACCTGGACAGGGGATTGGTAAGGACATCGTGTACTTACTTCTTGTGTTGTGTGTAGCGCAAGTTGCAGTGGAAGCCTCGACGCGGCGGACGCAAGAAGAAGATGACGCCCTCGATCTCGCATCTACAGCGTACGTTGTCTATGTGTGTGCGTGTGCAAATCTTCGTGTACTTTGTATGTGTGTGCTGTCGTCCCTAGATACGCCATGCTGATCAAGGTCCTTCAGCATGGCCACGAGGACCGACAGAGATTGAATTCGGTTCGGTCGCTTGGACCTGCCACCCACCAGATCTTTCCTCCTGGACCACCAAAGAATGACGTGACTTCCAGGCTCATCTGTGGGCACAAGACTTCAGACGTTGCGTAACACTCCGATGGGTGCTGACATTGCGTGTTGCGTTTGCCATTGCTTCCCACAGATACACACTCGAGACTCGTGGACGGCGTTCCGACCAAGTGCGTCTCTATGAAGTCCTGCTACTTCGTGGCCATGCCAGGTCTGCTAACCGTCTGCAATTGTTGTACCTCGTACAGGATCGAGCCGTGCGCGCACACTGGTCCGTGCGACCAGAGCTGTTCGTGTATCGCCGACGGACTATTATGCTCCAAGCTGTGCAACTGCGTGCACAACTCGTGCCAGATCTTCTACCACGGCTGCCGGTGCATGAAAGGGCGGTGCCGCACGAAGGTGTGTCCGTGCTTCGCCGCAGGGCGAGAGTGCGACCTCGACATGTGTGCCGTCTGCTGCCAGGAGGAGAGGAATGAGAACAAGGATGATGCGCCGTCGCCGTTGTCTCCTGTCGAAAACGGCTCCGCTGAGTCGAAGCCCCCATCAGCCTCGGCGACTTCCTGCCAGAACCGCAGCATGACGCTCGGGAAGACCAAGCACATGCGCGTGGCGAGGTCCACGATGGAGGACGCCGGCTGGGGGCTCTTTGTGGACGAGTTTGTCGCCAAGGACGAGTTTCTGATCGAGTACATTGGCGAAATGGTGAGCCACGAGGAGGCCGAGCGCCGCGGCGCAGTCTACGACAAGCTCAACCGAAGGTATGCAACGATTTCCTCATCGCTGACATATGTGGAGTTGTTACTTTGTGGAAACTCACAAATTTGCTTCTGCGTGCAGCTACCTCTTCAACCTGGACTCAGGAACCGTGGTTGATTCGACGCGAAAAGGCAACAAGACTCGGGTACGTGCCGCATGCGGACGAAGACATCTCTGCCTCCTTCACGGGATCCTGGTCATTGATTTGTGTGACAACTTTGCCTCCACCAGTTTATCAACCACAGCTCGACGAAGCCCAACTGCTTCGCCAAGATCAACAACGTGAACAGCGACTACCGTATCGGCGTGTACGCGCTCCGAGACATTGAGCCGAGCACAGAGGCGCGTTCTTGTCATTTGCTATAAGTAAAGACACCAGAATGCTGACATCGTCTATCTCTGTTGATGGTGCAGCTCTTCTTCGACTACCGCTACGACCAGGAGTTCCACAACGTGAGCCTGCACAAGCAGCCGACGGTGACCGAGTGGATGAAGGAGATCAAGGACCGGCGCAAGTCAGCGGCCATGTGATGACGGAGGAGGGAATTGTGATCTGCAGCAGGTTGATACAACCGGTGGACGCACTCTTCTCGTTTGCCCTCTGTGGCTAAGTTGCGGTGTAAGTGGGCAATCAACAAATGGAGCAAAGTTGAAATGTGGAGTCGATATAACTTTAAGACGCCACCACACAGAGACGTAACATGGGCTCGACTTGTGCTTGTTGTGGTACCTTCCTTTGTCTGTATGGGCAAGCAGGCGCATTCAGTGCGCCGACGTGCTCAGCTGAAGCGTCTGTGGGAAACTTCTCGACATCTTTGAGCCAAGTTGAGAAGAAGAAGAAGAAAGTATGCGCTCAAGTCACAAGCGCCGCGACTTTGACACTCCGAAGGTGCCACGGAGTCGATCTGATTGCCGTCCAGCGTGCCCAGCCCCACTGACGACCTCGTGCGCTTGCCATAGTGTTTAACCGGTTGGAAGTCCTCCGGAGGCCGCTCTTTCCGAAGCCATTTCTTTCTTTCTTGTGTGGTTCCTGAGTCGTGGTGCAGTCGCAGTTCAAATGGAGCACAGTCGCAAGCAGTTGTGATGGCGAGTGTCGGACGGCGGCGTGCTGGCTGAGACGTTCACGAGATCGACTCGACGTGGCCTGGATGCGGTCTCCGCGTGCCGTTCGCTGGTATCAGTGCTCTGCGGAAATCTGGCTTGCAAGTGGCGCGAAGGCATACAAACTCCATGTCTGCTTTCCAAATGTTCTTTTACTGCGCACTTCAAGATGGCTTCCAAACGACAACGACAATAAATCATGCCAATTCCCCAACCAGCTCATTTCCGATCTTTCTTCCGCGCAAGCAAGCCACACACGAGGAGAAGAAGAAGAGGAAGACGATGGCGCTATCGCCCGTGCTCTCGCTGCTGGCGCTCGCATGCGCAGCAGTCGCCTCCGTCGCGCAGGCGGAGATCCCGCGCGCCTGCGAGCCGCTGCACGCCGCGTTCCCGTTCTGCAACGCGTCGCTCAACACGACCGCGCGCGTGGACGACCTGCTCTCGCGCCTCTCGCTGCACGACAAAGTGCTGATGCTCACGGCGCGCGCAAGCCCCAAGGGGAACGTCTCGGCGCTAGGTCTTCCCGAGTACAACTGGGGCGCCAACTGCGTGCACGGCGTGCAGTCGACGTGCGGCACGAACTGCGCCACGAACTTCCCCAACCCAGTCAACATCGGTGCGATGTTCGACCCCGCGGCGGTCTACGAGATGGCGCAGGTGATCGGCTGGGAGCTGCGCGCGTTGTGGCTCGAGGGCGCGCGCGAGAACTACGCCGCCGGTCCGCACCTGGGGCTCGACTGCTGGTCGCCGAACATCAACATCAACCGCGATCCGCGCTGGGGAAGGAACATGGAGACGCCGTCGGAAGACCCGCTCGTGAACTCGTTGTATGGCGTCGCGTACACGCGCGGACTACAAGAAGGCAAAGACCCGCGCTTCCTGCAGGCTGTCGTCACGCTCAAGCACTGGGTCGCGTACTCGTACGAGCACTACGCCGGCGTGGACCGCATGGAGTTCGACGCGATCGTGTCCAAGTACGACTTCGCCGACACGTACCTCCCCGCATTTCGCGCGTCGGTCGTCGACGGCAACGCGAAGGGCGTCATGTGCTCGTACAACAGCGTCAACGGCGTGCCCATGTGCGCGAACGACGCGATGGCGCGCCTGCTGCGCGAGAAGCTGGGTTTCGACGGCTACATCACGAGCGACTCTGGCGCGATCCGCGGCATTTGGGAGAAGCGTCACTACACTCCCACAAAGTGTGACGCCGGGCTACTGGCGATCCAGCGAGGCACGGACGTGAACAGCGGCGAAGTGTACTTTGACTGCCTCGAGACGCTCGTGAAGGAGAAGAAGCTCGATACAAAGTTCATTGACGAGGGGATCCGGCATTCGCTCGCACTGCGCTTCAAGCTCGGGCTCTTTGACCCGATCGAGGACCAGCCGTACTGGCACGCGACGCCCTCGGAGGTGAACACCAAGTACTCCCAGAAGCTCAGTCTCGACATGACGCGCAAGTCCATGGTGCTACTACAGAACCACAACGGTACGCTGCCATTTGCTAAGAAGAAGGCGTTCAAGCTCGCGGTGGTTGGACCGCATGCGGCCGCGAAGGAGGGCATGATGGGCAACTACTACGGACAGATCTGCCACGGCGGGTATCGAGAGCTGGGCTGTGTGCAGACGCCCTTTGAAGCGCTCAAGGCCAAGAACGTGGATGGCAGCACGGTTTACGCCCAGGGCTGCGGCATGAACGACACGTCCACTGCGGGCTTCTCAGCCGCAGTCTCGGCCGCGAAAGAGGCCGACGCCGTCGTGCTCTTTCTCGGCATTGACACGACGATTGAGCGCGAGGCGTACGACCGCGAGAACATCGAGCTTCCGGCGACCCAGATGCAGCTGCTCAAGGCCGTGCGCAAGGTCGGCAAGCCCACGGTCGTCGTGCTCTTTAACGGAGGGATCATTGGCGCCGAGGAGATCATTTTGCACACCGACAGCCTCGTGGAGGCGTTCTACCCGGGTTTCTATGGCGCCCAGGCACTCGCGGATGTCCTCTTTGGCGACCAGAACCCGGGAGGTAAGCTGCCCGTGACCATGTACCGATCGAACTACATCGACTCGGTGGCCATGAAGAGCATGAGCATGACCGAGTACCCGGGCCGGTCGTACCGGTATTTCAAGGAAGTGCCCGTGTTCCCCTTTGGCTTTGGCCTGAGCTACACCAAGTTCTCGCTCGCGAGTTCAGGTTTCGACGTCACAGAGAAGACCCAGTCGAAGACGCGCCAGCTTTTCCATGGGATGGACACAAAGTTCCAGATCGTGATCTCGAATGACGGAGCGATAGCTGGGGACGAGGTCGTGTTTGCATACTTCCGGCCACTCTCGATCGACGCGACGGGGCCCGCGACGCTGCTCAACCAGCAGCTCTTCGCCTACCAGCGCGTGAGCCTCGAGCCGCAGGAGGTCGTGGAGCTCGAGTTCCACGTGAAAGACACGGCGCTCGGGCTCTATGACGACGCGGGCAACCTCACGCTCTTCCCGGGTTACTACGAGATCATCTTCTCGAACGGTGTGAGCGAGCGCCTCGCGTTCCTCGTGCACCTGCTGGGCGAGAAGCGCGTGGTCCGACCATTTGAGCTGGACTCGGAAGCTTCAATGACGGCTAAGAAGCACAAGGCTCAAGGCGCTGGTCGTCATGAGATGTCATCGCCTGCGTCACGTGTGGAAGCGACCCATGTCAAGAGCGAAGCGCTCACTGCGGTTGAGTAACTCTAGACCACCTACATAAACTGCGTTTGCTTGGATCGGTAACCGGGATCTTGTTTGTTTCTGTGTCCTATTGCGACGCCCAGGGTCAGTGCTGAGGAGTCATCATGGGATGTGAATTCCGCGTCTGCTGGGAGGTGTGGCCCCCTATATTTGGTTCACTCGGTCAGTCTCGGATGCTCACCCGCTCACTCATTCTCGCTTGCGTCTATTCCCGAGCAAGCTGAGCAAAGAAGACGATAGCAAGCGCTCACGTGCGTGAAGCCCAGAGCCTCAGCACCAGAAGCATCACTCTCCAGTACCAACGAAGCAGCGATGGACTACTATGAGATCCTCGAGGTGCCTCGCGGCGCCACGGACCAGGAGATCAAGAAAGCGTACGTGGCAATCGGGCTTGCAAGCTGTCTGGTTCATTTGAGATCACAGGACTTTGTGAGCTGACAACTCGTGCTGTCGATGAAATATGCCACCATAGCTACCGCAAGCTGGCGATGAAGTGGCACCCGGACAAGAACAAGAGCAACCTGAGCGAGGCGCAGCACAAGTTCCAGGAGGTCTCGGAGGCCTACGACGTGCTGAGCGACCCGCAGCGGCGCGCAACCTTTGACCAGTACGGCTACGACGGGCTCAAGAACGGCGTGCCGGACGACAACGGCGAGATGCGCGATGGCTACGCGTTCAACGAGCGCGCGTCCGAGGAGGTCTTCCACAAGTTCTTTGGCACGGCGAACCCGTTCTCGGACTTTGGCTTTGGCGACACGATGCCCTTCGCGAGCGCTTTACGTAAGAAGGGACCCGAGAAGACCGAGGCGATCGTCGTGAGCGCCGAGTGCTCGCTCGAGGAGCTCTTCAGCGGCACGACCAAGACGCTCGAGGTCGCGCGCAAGCGGCTGCAGAACGACGAGATGACGGACGAGACCAAGACCTTTGTGATCAAGGTCAAGCCCGGCTGGAAGCACGGCACCAAGGTCACGTTCGAGCGCGAGGGCAATGAGACACGCACGAGCGAGGCCGGCGACGTGGTCTTCCAGATCGTGCAGCAGAAGCACGCGCTCTACACACGCGACGGCGCGAACCTCGTGTTCACAGCCAAGCTCAAGCTCAGCGAAGCCCTGGGCGACTACTGCGTGCAAGTGCCCACGTTGGACGGCCGCAAGCTCGCGATCTCGTGCAACGACGTGGTGACACCGGCGACCGAGAAGGTGGTCAAGAAGGAGGGAATGCCGATATCGTCAAGCCAGCAGCAGCCGGGCGAGCGCGGCGACCTCGTGATCAAGTTCGCCATCGCGTTCCCCAAGCACCTCACGAGTCTGCAGAAGGCCGCGCTCGTCAAGATCCTGGGCTGAGGTGGGGTATGCGCGCGATAGAGAGACAGGAGGGAGCTAAGTTATGAACCTGACAAAAACCAATTTCCACATGTTTCGCCACTGGTGAGGCTGATGGATGTCCAAATAAGGGCTCGTAGTGGTATTTGTTTCATAGCCTCGCTCTGTTTGACCAAACTCAAACGAAGGAGCAGCGCAGGCCCAGTCGAGCCTCTGACTTCCTCTCAGTCAGCCAGCCACGCTCTCTCTCTCTCTCTCTCTCTCTCTCTCTCTCTCGCTGTCGGTTTATTCAGACGCATCGTACAAAACTAACTCCTTGTCTTCGTCGAGCGGCTCGAAGAAGTGCAGCACTTCGTCCCGCGTCACGAGCGCCGCGTCCGCCTTCTGCCACTTTGGCGAGCGGTCCTTGTCGACGATCACCGAGCGCACACCCTCGAAGAAGTCCGGGTTCTCCATCATGCGCGTGGCCACTCGGTACTCCATCTGGAAGCACTCGGCGCAGTTCTTCACGGCGCCCTGGCGCATCTGCTCGAGCGTGACCTTGAGACTGAGCGGCGACATCTTCTGGAGCGTCGCAAGCGTCTCTTGCGCCCAGGCCGTGTCCAGCTGCACAAGGCGCTTGAAGATGCCCTCGACCGAGTCGTCCTCGTTCTGCGCGCCAAAGACCTTCTCGACCGTGGCCAGGTACTCCGGGTCGATCTCGGCGTGGGCCTCGTCCGTCTCGAGCTCTTCGAGCGACTCGTGGATGATCTCATCGCGCTGCTCCTGGGTCATGTAGCTCTGGAACTCGAGGCCCGTGAGGTGGTGCACGAGCGTCTCGTACTCGGCCGACGGGATGTAGTGGGTCGCAAGGCCCAAGCCGATCACTTCGCTGCCCTTCACACGCTCGCCGGTCAGCGCCAGGTACGTACCAAGCTGTTTGATTCACACACACACACACACACAGCAACAAATATCAAAGGTCAGTCACCCAGATCCACGTTTGATACTTTTGATACCAAATGCCTGGACAAAAGTATGTCTATCCGGAACAAAAGTATCAACAACAACGTACCCCCTGGCCCGTAAGAGCTCTGGACTTTGGCACGTCCGAGGCGTAGTGCTCGCCCTCGATGAGACGGCGGCCGAGGCGCGACAGCAGGTACGAGGCGCCGACGTCCGGGAAGAAGCCGATGGCGGTCTCCGGCATCGCGAAGAGCGTCTTCTCGGTCGCGACCACGAACTTGCCGTGCATCGAGAGGCCCACGCCGCCGCCCATGGTCACGCCGTTGAGGAACGACACGATCGGCTTCTCCGTCGTCGCCAGCAGGTAGTTGAGGCGGTACTCGTGGCGGAAAAAGTCCAGCGCCTGTGTGGAATATGTGCATGGACACAGCGACATGAGTATCAAGAGATGTAGGTACCAACCAATGAGGGCGAGCAAGTAAATGTGACGGCGCAACGCAACGCAGCGTACCAGGTGACGCGTGGCCGGGTCCTTGCCGTTGTCGTAGAGCGAGCGGATGTCGCCCCCTGCGCAGAAGGCCTTGTCGCCGGCGCCGGAGAACACGACGGCGTTCACGGTCTCGTTCGCCTCGATCTTCTGGAAGCGCTTCGTCAGGTGGTGCACCATGGGCAAGTTGAGCGCGTTGAGCACCTTGGTGCGGTTGAACTCGACCGTGCGCACGCCCACGTCCTGGCCGTAGACGATGTCGGCGAAGTCGTCGTGCACCTTGGTCGCGAAGAGCGCCTTGGACGACGAGGACGCAGAGGTCGCAGCAGCAGCAGTGCGCACGGGGCGCTGGAAGAGACGCACGCGCGTCGCCAACACGCGCTGCATCATGATCTACACGGAGGGCTTATCGACACGCAGCCACCTTCAAGCGGGCTTCCTCGCTTCGGTTCTCTTTCTTTTGAGCTTTTCCACCGCTCGTTCGCGCTCGGGAAGATATCGAGCGAGAACCAGTCAAGGAAGTGCCTTCGAGGGTCATGATTGGTTGGAATGATTCATACATTTAGGCTTTGCACCAATGAGAGGAGAGATGGATTTCTGGAGCTCTTTATTTGGGGAAATAAAATGGAGGACGACGACGACGACGACGAGGTGCTCGCGTGGAAGGCGCTGGAGGAGCACGACGACGCGCACGCGGCCGCTGAGCACCACCAGCAGCAGCAGCACAATCACCTCCATCACCACCATGTGGTGAGCCATGTGCACGGTGGCGGCATCTCCACCGGCACGGACGACGACGTGGAGGACTTCGCGGAGCTCGCGTACGCGCACCACGCGCGCTTGACGGCGGCCGCAGCGGCCATGACGCACCCGCCGCACTCGCTGTTGCAGCTGCAGCACGAGCACGAAGATCAGCATGAGCACGACGCACAGCAGCAGCTGAGTCGGCACGACCACCAGGTGCTCCGCCATCAGCAGCAAAATCAGCACAACCAGCGGTTTAAGCGCAAGAACTTCAGCAAGCAGCTCCAGTTGATCTGTCTGCAGCGCTATGCGCAGAGCGCCAAGGAGCACGGGAAGCTCCCCGACAAGACGGAGTGCCAGCTGCTGCTGCACCAGAGCTACCTGCAGTTCCTGAAAGACGGCGGCGCGCCCGACGAGCCGCGGCTCTCGCATCAGGAGTTCCTCAAGCTCATCCGCAACCGCCGCCGTGAGATGTACGTGCGCGCGCAGAAGCTCAAGTTCCCGCATAACCCCAGCTCCCCGTCGGCAAGCAAGACCTCTGGTTCAACAAGCACTGCTGCCAGCAGCAATGCCGAAACTGCTGGAGACGCTCAGCCACCACTCTCGGCGGCCAAGCGCAAGCTGCAACAAGAGCACGCGCGCATCTACGAGCTCATCGAGATCATCGACCAGGCACGTGAGCAGTCGGGACTGGCATCAGATCAACAGCAACAGCAGAATCAGAGTGCACGGCCCTTGCAACGCAATGGCAAGCGTCGCCTGAGCAACAAGAGCGCATCGCCATTACTGTCGCAGCAGACGATCTCTCACGAGCACCAGCAGCAAATGGCGGTGGACCCGAATGCGCAGATCCACGCGATCTTCCGCATCCAGCAGGAGACGCTCGAGATCCAGCGCGAGATCGCTGAGCGCCTGAAAGTCATCAGTTTGCACCGCAGCCTGCGGCAACACGACCCCATGGAGCCCTCGAGCGCGAGCGTCTGAGCAACAAGCAAGTGGAGTGGGCGTCTATCGACAGAGGGCGGTGGAATTTATCTGCTTATCTATGGAAATTGGTTGGAGGTGGAGAAGAAGAAGAGGAAGAAGATCAACAAGGAGGGCGTGGCAGAGCTGCTGGGGGACAGGACCGACCGCAGACGAGCCCTGTGCCTATAGGGACTGCATAAATACTGGCAAGCCTGGGATATGGCGGCCGCCCTCTCAAAACCCGATGAAGAACTCGTCGCCCTTGCCGTCGAAGGGCTTGTCCTTGGCGCGGTTGCCGATCTCGCCCTCGAAGAGCGAGATGTCGAACTTCCCGCTCAGTGGCGGCAAGTACGGCGGCTCGAGCGACATGGAGTACATCTTGTCCCACTCGATCTTGCTGAACCACGGATGCTGGCGCACGTCCTGGTCACCGTTGATGCCGACACCGATACGCCTCGCCGGGTCGCCCTGCAGCAGCCGCCGCACGAGGTCGCACGCGTGCGGACAGTTTTCGAGCAGGTGGAACGGGAAGTCGACCGCGTTCGCGCCTGTCCGCACCATCGCGATGTTCCGGAAGAGCTGCGTCGTGTCGCCGTCGCCAGTGCCGAACGGAGTGTACCCGACGAGCATCTCGTAGATCAAGATGCCCAGAGCCCCTAAGAAGCCAAGCAGCACGTCAGCAACAAGACAAGCGTGACACAGAGAGCGACAAGCAAGTGACGTACAGTAGTCAACTGCGAGGTCGTGGCCGGTGTTGAGCACGAACTCGGGCGCGAGGTACTCTAGCGTGCCGCACAGCGTGTACGTTCGCGAGTGGAGCTCTTCGATGCCCTCGCTGTTGACGACCGTGAACGGGATCTTCTTGGCGAAACCAAAGTCGACGAACTTGAGGTAGCCCTCTTTGCTGATGAGCAGGTTCTCCGGCTTGAGGTCGCGGTACGCGTAGTCGTAGCGATGCATGTGCTGCAGGCCGAGCACGGCGTTTGCCGAGTAGAAGCGAACTGAAGACTCGTCGACCGTCTCGATGAACTCTTCGTTGTGCAGCAGCGTGAAGAGCTCGCCGCCCTGGATGAGCTCCATCAGCATGTACAAGTTGTTTTGGTCCTGGAAGAGGTGGAGGATAATACAGAGGGCATGTGAGTTGGGCTGCTAGCTAAATGCAAAGAACCAAAGTCTGAGGGTAGAAAATTGTACCTGGTAGGTGCCGTAGAGCTCGACGATGAACGGGTGCAGCGGCATGGACATGAGCGCCTGCTTCTCGCGCATCACCTGGATCTGCTGGTCCGACTCGATGATGTGCGACTTGGCCATGATCTTGAGCGCCATCGGCTTGTCGTTGCCCTCGACTTTCGTCCTCACCATCACGACCTTGCCGAATGAACCCTCGCCCAGTACTCCAGCCTGGTAGACAAGTCATGCTTTAGTATCAACTTCGTGGGAGAAACCTGAAGGACGGCAGTCCTTATGCTACATACCACTTGGATGTCGTCCAAGGTGACCGAGCAGTACTTGCGCAGCCCATTCTCCGGCATGCTGATGCGCTGTTAACATACACACCGAGCAGTGTTAGTCTCTGGTATAATACGATGGATGAACAAACGGAACGCTACGAACCTGGGTGAACTGGCGCGAGCCTGAGCGGGCCATCGCCGACACCTTCAGGCGCTGACACTGCGATCGTCCACAGGAGATGACAGTCGAAGTGTACGTGCCCAGCTGCTCGAGTACTTCGTTGCCAAACGTGTCGTTGGCCTTCAGCAGCACCTCGTGGGTCTGCGTCTTGCCCGTGTCGTTGTCCAAAGTCTTCTTGATGAGCTTCACGCAGCCGGACTTGACGATGAAGAACGCGGCCGCCGTGTCACCCTGGCGGAAGATGCACTGGCCGTCGTGGAACGCCTTGATCTCAAGCTGCGAGACGATGTGATCGAGCGCTTCAGTCGACTTGGAGGCGAACGTTGGGAACGTGCGCAAGATTCGCATCCGTCCGTTGCGATCGAGCACGTCGGTGAGCGGACCGAGCATCGAGTCGAACTCCTGGCGGCCGAGGCTCAGGCACTTGACCTTGCCTTTCGTATAGATGCTCGCGTTTCGAGGCATGTCGCTCAACAGCGCCATCTCGCCAAAGTAGTCGCCGGGGCCAAAGCATGCGATCTGTGAACAAATGATTTCGTTAGACAACTTTGAAAGCAATGCGAATAAACCTCCCCCAGAACTCAGGTTGTACCTCAGTCTCCTCAGCATATCTGCTGTGACCTGTCCGTGGTCCTACAAAGCACAGAGAATGCAGAAATCCCCCAGTTAGCGACTCACCTCCTTTCACCCACACAGGCTTGATACAAATTCAAAAGCACTCGCACCATCTAAACGACACGACACGACGCCTTCCTCGACGATATAGAACGTGTCCCCGACGTCGCCCTGTCGGATGATCATCTCCTGGTCTCCAAAGGTTACAGCCTGCAACACACCGGCCAGCAGCGCTAGTTGACGCTCCGAGAGACTGCCAAGAATCTCCACCTGGCGCAGCCACTTGGCGCGCTTCACGAGCGAGTTGCTGGACGAACGAGCTTGGATCTACAGAGTCAAAGCAGCAGCACAAGGGTCAGCCAGACGGTCGTCATACGCAAACAATGTTGATTGAGGATCATGATGGCTCACCATTCGGAACTCGTCTCGATCCAGAGTCCACAGCACAGCGTTGGTTGCAGCACGAACAGTGGCAGCACGGGGAGCTACAATAAAGAGACCACACGAGAGTTAAGCCAGCAGGGTAAGGACGGAATGACCGGGATCACACTTCTCACGAAGTCTTACCGTCGTAAATGAGCGCCAGCTCGCCGAAGTGGTCGCCTGCATGGAGAAAGCCAACCACGGCCGAGTTGACAATCACTTCGAGCGTCCCGGTCTGGATGACGTAGAACTGGTCGCCCGTGTCGCCCTGCTTGATCACACAGTCCTCGGGCGACGCCACGAGTCGCTTCATCACGAAGAGCACCTACAGTAAGAGAGAAAGCCAGGTTAGCTGATATTGCAGGCGTTCCCATTCATCTCGAAAGCGACGCACCTTGTCGAGCTCTTCGTCGCTGGAACCGGTAAACAAAACCGATTGGAGCGCTGTCTTGAGCATACTGGCGCAGGCTGCCGTCTTGGACTCCGATGGCCGCTTCGGGACCACGCCAGCATCGCTGCTGATATCCTACAGCGCATCGCACATCAAGTGAAACATCGTCAGGGAAGCGTACTGCGATAGCACCAAAGTAGACCCAACGCCCAACCAATCAAATCACTTTCAACGTACCAGGCCTTTCGAGTACACGACTTCGCGCTTCTTGCGGTGCGGGTCTGAAGAGCGTCGGAAGAGCATGCGATTCGATATCGCACTCGGTTTGCCCGAGTCGGGCGTGAACGCTTTGTAGCAGATCTGAAACAAACCACAACCGTCACGATGTCCCTTGTTAGCGCCTTGTCCATCCAAACGAGACAACATTGGTAGCACAAGCTCCAAAACATCGGAACGTACGTGCTTCATGCGCTCGAACATGATCTCGTTCGCCAGGTCGTCGTGCACCATCTGCTCGTACTCGCGCGTCATCATCGTGAAGAGCGCGACCTCCGTGTCCGCGTCCATGCCCTGTCTCGGCGTGCTGATCGACGCACCGGCACCCATCGTTGGTTGTCGTCTGCCAGCTTTGCTTTGCTGATACTGATACTGTAGCTGGATGGCGATTAAAGGCTTCGATCGGACGGATGGGGACGAAAGAAGATGGCGGAGAATGACTGCAAACGCGAGCTCGGGCGCTTTCGCTCTCACTTGCGAGGGCAGAATCGGATCTGGTCGCCTGGGATATTTGCAGCTGCACACGAATTCATCGCTGCAGGTATATACGCGGAGGAGCTGTTCTTGTCGAGCGATCGCAAATAGGCGACACATTGAAGTGGATACCAAGCAGCAGCATGTGGCTTGGCTACTTTGAGTTCAGGAATAGACCTCTGCAGCATAAGAGCGGGCGTGATCTAAATGAGAGAGCGAGTTACCGAGTTGACCTGGGCGTGCTCGTGAGCACCAGAACGACATGGCTTCACAGGTGGGCTTCAGTCGACGTCTGTAAGCAGCAGCGCATAAGCTCACACACGCGAGGGGCGATTCTAAAACCAACTTTCATATTATATAGAGAAGAAAAAAAACTTACTCCGCTGAAGGCTTGATTGAAAGCAACGGGGGCGACAGGATAAGACTGATTGAGTGACTGACCCCTCTCCTCCGCGCTTCGTCCGACGATAACGTTGGCGATTTCTCTCTCTCTCTCTCTCTCTCTCGGTTCCTCTTTCAGGCCCCTCGCGGATTGGAGTCTCTCCTTGCGCCATCTCGGATCTGCCATAGCAGCGGTCGCACTTGCCAGTCAGGATGGATAGGTGGAATGCCAAAGCCACCCTGCAATGGAAAACGGTCTCCAGTACCTCCACGGATTGGCCTTGACGAAGTAGAACTTGACTGGTGCTGGGAGGGCGACACGGGAAGCGAAGGTCTCGTCTTGCTCGCCAAGGGGGGAGGGAAACGTAATAAAACAAAACAATACGCGACTGGAGCTTCGGTAGAGGGACCTTGGGTGAGCAGTCGCTGCTGAGCTTGGTCGAAGGAAGCCGGGCCTCTCCTCAGGTGCTTGCTCACAGGGCCTAGATCCAGTCGCCTTCGCTGTCGTCGCTTTCGTACTCGTCACTATCGGTCTCCATCGCGTACTCCTCGAGATAAGACGACGACTGCGAGGTCACGTACGAGTCCTTCGACGACTGGGGCCTGTCAAAAACGCTGCTGATCGGCACCGAGCCTCCGAGTCGTAGTGGCGGCTCTTTGCTCGGCGACGGCACAGCTGGGGGCGCCGACGAGATCGAGTGGCGCATCGGCATGGAATTCACGCGCGGCGGCTTGACCACCGTGGGCATCGACGTTCGGAACGACCCTCGCGACGCCAGCGACTGCCGCAGGTTGTTGTTCTCGGCGTTGTTGAGCTCGATCGCTTCGCTGATGATGCAGAGCCATTGCTCCATGTCGTCATGACTCTTGGCGCACACGCGCAGCAGTCGTCCTCGCTCAAACATGATGTCGAGGCTGTTTGCCCGTGTGCCGTTCACCTCGACGCCCTTGACGTGGCCGTAGCCCTTGGCCGCGCTCCCTGTGTCGGCCGAGTCGTAGTACGACAGCGTGTTCCCGTGCAGCGTGAAATACCGCTTCTTCCACGATTTCACGCGGCTGCCTTCCTTCTTGAGCCAGCCCGAGTGGTGGATCGACGCGACGCCACCGTCGTCGAGCGGCAGCGAGTCGAGACGGTCCAGCAGCTCGAGCTCCTCGTCCACGTCGACGCTGCTGCTGTTGTTGCTGTTCGCGGACGAGAGCATCGAGTAGCGCGCGTCCCCGGCGCCGAAGCTGCTCATCCTGCTGCCGCCGGCGATCATGCCCGTGGTGGCCTCGAGGATCGCCGTGTACCACGCGCGCGTGCTCTCGGCGCTCTCCGTGTAGAGCTTGAGCACGCGGCCGCCCTTGCCGTGCACGAGCAGGCCGTTCTGGATGTCGGAGCTGAGCTCGACCGTGATCACCTGGAAGCTGCCCTTCTCCTTCGTCTTGGCCGTGATGCTCGCCGTGTCGTAGTACGTCAGCTGCTTGCCGCGCAGCACGAGGAAGCGCTTCTTCCAGTTGCGCACGAGGCTGCCCTGCTTGAACACCCAGCCGCCGTGCTGCCCGTCGTAGTTCATGCTTGACGAGCTGTGCCGACTGTGTGGTTGGTATCTATGTGGTTGGTCTCTCTGGCAGTGAAGCGCTCTGTCACACACACGCACACGCACACAAGCGCTTGTCCTCCTTCGGCTCGCGTGAGGCTTGTTGCTGGCGTGCGGAATGGGCGAAATGCGGGCTTCCACCAAGTTGAGTTGTTGAGAGCGAAGGTGGGTGCAGCCGAAAAAACGCAGCAGAATATGCAAACACAAATACGGCATAGTGAAGGCAAGTGTTAAAGTGGCCTTCTCTTTCTTTCTCTCTCACGCAGTTTCACAAACTCGAAAACGTTCGTTCCCTCTCCCCATCCCGTGGGTCATACTGAAAGCAAGTCAAGCTCTAGCGTGGCTGGATTTCTTCCGAGGTTTTTTCAAAATGCTAAAGCGAGGTTTGAGAAAGTGATAGGGGAAGGGGATGGAGACGATCGGTTATAATGGCTGGCGTGGCGTGTCGAGTCGCCTATTGCGGCTCTTTGGTGTCAGACATCGCCTGGAAGAGAGAATGGTCACAACGACTGAGCTGGTGCCGCCTTGATGATCTGCAACTGTTCACGGGAAAAATGCTTTGCAGCAACTCCATCGGACTCGCCATTTGCAAGTCGGAGACTGAAACGTAGCCTCCAGTAACTGACTCGATTGGATATCTTGTCAAACATGTCTGCACGCACGATCCGCAATCGTCCCAGGGAAGGAAGGACAGAATCGATCCTGTGCTCGTGTGTCTCCGCGAGGATGACAATAACATGGGATCTCCTCATGCTCGTGGTGCAGCTATCCGTACACATTGGTGCAACTAGTTTCAGCCCAAGTGCAAAAAAAAGAAGAAGAGAGAGCCAAAGGAGTCGACGAGTGGCTGAAGGAAACTCGTTTCGATGAGGCGCACCTGTTCAAGATACAAAGACTTGTGGTGGGTGTTTTCTGGATGGTGTGATGTGTCTATCGCAAGCACGAATGGCAGCTCTCGAAAAGCTTGCAACATCCTCAAAGGAGCTCTCCAACTGAGACAGAATGGACGTCAGTAGCAGCCATTAGAGTACTCGTCAACTTGTCCGCCAACTTGTGCATCTCTGGATGCACGTGTGCCCAAGCAACGTGCGCGTCGAGCTTTCACTTGAGCCGTTGCCTCGGTCTTCATCGATCGACAAACGGCAGCGCGAAAAGCACTTACCACTATAGACGAATCTCAGAGCGCTCACTATTCTCGTCCCCACTGCCTTCTTTGTGAGACCGCCAGGAAGCACTGCAGGCCCCAAAACAGTTGGTTCGCGCTCCTTTTTTCCCAACCCTCGTGTCCCACACACTCGTGTCAAGCGTGTCAAACTGTCGGCCACGAAATCTGCGACTCACTGTACTCGCCTCGCTCGCCCAATCGCGTCCAGGTGATTAAATCAGCCAGCCAGTCTGTTATCTTCACTTTTTTCGTGGCCTGAAATGGGTTCACTCCTCATGGCGAACGAACACACACCTCTGAACCAAGGTCGCATCCTGTGGCGCGCAGGCCTCGCCAATGGGTTCAT
>JAASFQ010000244.1:0-32711 GCA_023333845.1 Globisporangium polare | reverse complement strand
TGCGCGGCGCGCTGCTGAGAAAGTGCGTTCGTCTTGAGGACGCAGCGCGAAGCCCCATGCTGATGAGGGCGTTTGCTGGCGCCAATGAACGAGGAGAGCGGCGCGACGTCTCCTACGCTGTGCGGCACCTACGCTGTGCGGTAGAGCGGACGCTTGCATGAGCGAGTGGGCCGTGCTCAGCGCACAGCGGCTGTCGAGAGGAGCGGCCTCGTGCGCTCGCTGCACATGGATGGATACCGAGTTGCAGTTCCCGGGCGCATATGTTGTCCATTGGGGTTCAATTCCGATTAATGTTTACTAAAACAGTAGCTGAGTCCATTTTTGTCTTGTATTCTGCCCTCATCCACTCAACGTTGTAATTTATGATAGGAAATCATAAAATGAAGGAGATTAACCGCAAATCATGTGTGATTGGAGCTGGAGCTGATGACGTCAGTCAGGTCACGCACCGCGGCTGATTGGCTGGAGATCCATAAAGCCAAGAAAATGTAGCCACCTTCTCTTCCAAATCAACGGATTGGCTAAAAATCCACCAAATCTTTTTCGAAGGTGGTCAGCGCAGCTCAAATCCAAGACTTGCACTCTTGGCGGACCCAGTCGAGCTTGCTCTCTCGCACGTATCGAAGGGGCAATATGGAGGGTACGCTGTCGTTGTTGGGACCCTTGACAGCCTACAGCAGCTGCTGATCTGCAGCAAAACGGATGGAAGTGACGCCATGCTGTCCGATGCTGGTTCACTCGTTCAGTCGCAGCCAGGAAAAGGCGAACAGCTCAAAGCGCACTGACCTTTTTTCTCTCCCGCTTGCACCCAAAAGACCTCTATTTTAGGCACAATTGGTGACCCAATGTTTATGCTCCTGACCCACATCTTCAAACCTGTATGTCCACCACAGCCCTATCATCAATCATGGGATTTTGGGTGCCATAGAGCTTGTTAATTTGGGCATCGCAAGTCAAGCTCACCGCCCTCCCTTTCTGCCGCGACGAAGCCACCTCGCATCACTCACTCACACCGCGAGTTCCGGAGTCAGGACGAAGTGCAGCAAAGCAGTCACAAGCGCTCGTCTGTCTGCCTGACGCGCAGGCTCACATCCACATCAGCGCTCTCTCTCTCTCTCTCTCTCTCTCTCGTAATCAGCAGACCACGCGCCGCTTCGCCATGCGCCGCGCCGCTCCCAAGGACGCCGCGCCGGCGTACCGCACGCTCGCGTCCCCTGGTACGCCCAGTGAGCTCTTCGTGATGCTATGATAATGGCACTATGAAAGCTAATGTACCCAGTTGTTGCTGATCTCATCAGCGGCGTCGGTGGCGTCCGTCGTGGCTGCGCCTGCCGCGCGCCTGCGCAGACAGCAGATCGGCGACGTGCAGGAGCTCTCGTGGAAGGAGCGCACGCAGACGTTCATTGATGGGTACGAGGAGTGTCCTTCTGAGACAATTATGGCTTACCTTACCGCACGACCGATTGATTGATTGACCACTTGTGGACGACATGAAGATTAACTGAATGGAGGTCGTGAATTGTTGTGTCAATGTGTTCTGGCTGATGACAACAGGAAAGGAGGCATCACACTCGAGTCGACCAACGTGCTGCTCAGTCTCGTGCTCGTCGTCACCTCCGTCATCGACGTAGGTCAATATGTCTCGCCCCATAGGATGGCTTGCAGGGGGTACTGACGCTCTCTCTGTGGTGTCATTGCAGTCGTACAAGTCGACCGAGTTCACGGAGAACAACACCTCGTACTCGCAGTTCGAGCTCTTCTGCACAGTGCTCTTCGCACTCGACTTTGTAAGATGCGCTAGCCAATGGCACTCACCAAGCCTGCCTTCACACGCTCACTTTGTGTTACTATGGCTTTGTTTGTATGGCAGAGCCTGCATCTCTATGCGTCGGAGGAGCGTCTGCGGTTCGCCGTGAGCCCCATGGGGATCATCGACATTCTCACGATCGTGCCGCCGCTGATCACCGTAAGCTTCAATCCACTACGATCCAATGTTGTAAATCCCCTCCCATCTACACTCTGACAACCAAACAACTAACCTCTGGGGGTCCATTGATTGACGCTAGTACTTCTTGGCGTCGCTGCAGCTCGACATCCTGCAGCTCGTGCGCGTGGCGCGCGTCTTCCGCATGCTCGCCGTGCTGCGCCTCTATCGGATCGTGCAGTCCTATCGAGGCTTTGACTATGAGGTACTCAGCTCAAATGATCTCGCCACCTTAAGCCAATGGATCAGGAATAACTATGTGCCTATCGTCTGTGTGATTTGACAGCTCGGCGTGCTCGCGTTCCTGATCTTCGCGCTCATGTTCGTGGCCGCGGGCGTCTTCCAGATCCTCGAGGAGTCCTACTACACGTCCATCGGTTCGGCGCTCCAGTTCCACCAGGCGATCTACTTTGTCTTCGTGACCATGTCCACCGTCGGCTACGGTGACATCACGCCCAAGAACACCACCTGTATGCTATTGGCTCCCTTTATCTCATCTCGTCTCTTGGATGTGGATGCTAACACTGTCATCTCCCTCCGTTTCTTTTTTCACATCACACTTTACAACACCCCACACAGCGCAATTCTTCGTGATGCTCATGATCATCGTCGTCGTGACCGTGATCCCGCGGCAGATCAACCGCCTCGTGGAGCTCTCCAAGCTCCAGCACGGCTACATGCACAGCTACAACGTGCGCAAGCGCAGCGTGCAGAACGGCGGCCACGTCGTCGTCACGGGCCACGTGAGCCTCGAGTCCGTCTCCGAGTTCCTGAGCGAGTTCTACCGCACGCGCCAGGGCCGCGTCAACATGGACGTGGTCTTCCTCACGGACTTCGTGCCCAGCGAGCGGCTGCAGAGTCTGCTGCTCAACGTCAAGTACCGCCGCCGCACGACATACCTCAAGGGCTCGCTGCTCAACGAGAAGGACGCCAAGCGCGCCAAGGTCGAGGACGCGGCCGCCGTCTTCATCCTCGCGCCCAAGGACAACCCCAAGCACGCCGACGCCGCGGACGCGCTCACGATCCTCCAGGCGCTCGCCATCGACAAGTTCCGCTTCGAGAACCGCGTCCACTCGCGAACCTCGGGTTCACGACACCGCGAGCGCGACATCAGGTGCTTCCTGCAGATCCTGTCCTCACAACGAACTCGTGGGCTGCGCACAATCACGGGCGTCGAGGTCGCGCTCAACACGCCTCGACTACGTACAGCGATCCTCGCGAGGAGCATCGTGTGCCCCGGGGCCACGGCGCTGCTGCTCAACATGATCTACTCGGCCTCGGAGCATGACGTCGAGGAGGCCAAGGCCTCCAACGTGCCCTGGGTCGCCGAGTACGCGCACGGACTGCAGCACCAGCTCTTCCCAGTCTTCCTGCCGGCGTTCTACAACGGCCGCGTCTACGACGACGTCGCCGAGATGCTCTACAGCAAGTACGTCTCGCCCTTGTTCTTACGATAACCTTGTGGTTGTGGCGGGTTAGCTCACAGCGTCGTTTGTCTTGTCCTCTGTCGGTCCACAGCTTCTCAATCATCTTCGTGGCGCTCTACGACAAGCTCGGCGCGGTCGAGGACCACGGCAAACGCATCCGTCTGTGTCCATTTGCCCAGCTTCTACGGGAAAAGTACGTAGCTCTTCGCCTCTGCAGTCGCTCTCGCGCGCTCACAACCAGTCATTTCTGACCTTGTGTTGTATCGTGTTCTCTGTCAATAGCGACATTGCGTTCTTCATTGCCCCGAGTGCGTCGTTCGCCAAGCACGCGGTCGAAAAACTCTCGTCGCTCGACCGGTACGGCGCCGCGAGCAGCCGACTGCCGACGCTCGTCTTCTCGTCTGACAACGTGCTGGACCGCCAGTCGATGGTCAACGGCCGCAGTGGGTCCATCGATCTGGCCAGCAACAGTGGTAGTGGTGACGATGACGATGGTGACGAGCTCAATGAAGAAGCAGTTGTGGGCAGCCTAGAGACAGCTCTGGACGCCGAGATGCTCGAGTCGCAAGACCACATGTACGGCCCGTCGGGGACCACGAGCACGTTCTTAATACAAGGGCGGGGGCGTATCAACTCGACCGAGTCCTCGTCGTCGGCTGCGTCCTCGGCGTCCTCGTCCACATCCATACTGGGGTCCCAGCTGCCCATGCTCCCACCCTTCGCTCGAAATCAACAGCAGCCACAGCCGCAACGAAGACAAACGCCCCTGCTGCGCCGCACGAGCTCCGTGTTGGACACCAAGCACCTGCGCCGCCTGCAGGACCACATCATCATCTGCGGGCCGTTCGCGCACGGGCACCAGAT
The DNA here is from genome assembly GCA_023333845.1 of Globisporangium polare. NCBI lineage: Eukaryota > Oomycota > Peronosporomycetes > Pythiales > Pythiaceae > Globisporangium > Globisporangium polare. The sequence goes on along the minus strand of JAASFQ010000244.1, from coordinate 28,436 downwards.
CGCGTGCTACATCGAGGAGCTCTACAAGAAAGAGCGCGTGGACAGCGCCGGCCGCGTGCATCTACCCACTGTGCTGCTGCTCGTCAAGCGGTTCCCGAGAGACGCCGACTTTGAGAACCTCCCGCGGCCGCTGCCCGCCAACGTGTATGTGGAGCGTGGCGTCTCGCAGAACGTCGAGGACCTGTTACGTGTGCGTGCGTTCGAGGCCAAGGCCGTGCTCATGATCCCGGGCCACTGGAAGTACCACGTCGACGAGTTCCGCGAAGAGAGCCTCGAGGAGCTCTCAGACCATCTCATTGACTATCAGGTGATCATGTCGACGCTGTCGCTACAGACAATGCACGATCTGCACCACGAGCACCTCCTGTCATCAGGCAGTCAGCAGCAGTTCAAGCAGCGTGGTGGGCTCCACGACATTGACGAGAGGGCGGGAGGCAACCCGCAGAAGCTCACACTAGGCTGCTCGGTCGTGCGCAGCCACGATAGCATCAAGTACTTTGCGTACAAGAGCAGCCAGAGCAATCACGGCCACGGGCTGCATCGCGTCTCGAGCGCACAGCTCTTCAGGCGCAAGCGCAGCAGCCGCTTCTTCCTGTCGCGCTCGAAAGCCGCCAAAATGGACGACCTGAGCGGCCGCGAGGCCGAGATGCTGCTGCCCGCGGCCTTCGCGCCGTCCTACGCCGCGGGGGAAGTTTTCGTCGACAGCGTGCTGGACACGCTGCTCTGCCAGTCGTTCTTCAACCCGTACGTGATCGACCTCGTGCACGCGCTCGCGGGCGACTACTACTCGTCAGGTCATCATCACGCGGTGTCGTCCGAACGCACGTTCGCGTCGTCCATGATGAAATACTTTGAAGCGCGCGTCGTTCCACCAGTGATGAACGGACTTCAAAGCAGCAGTAGCGGGAGCGTGCAGACGAACGCGCATACCGCCAATAGAGCTGCAGCGCTTGATCGTCATCCGAGCATCAGCCAGGCCGGTTCGCTACAGGGCAACAGCAGTACGAGCGTCGAATACGAGTCGGACGACGAGGACGACGACCACGTCGCCGGGTTGCAACAGGAGCCCATGGACGACTTCCGCCACCCGGTGCTCTCGACCGCGACTGTAGCTCGTGAGCTTGAGGGCGCGTCGTTCCTGAGCATCTTTGCGCGCGGGCTGGAGCAGGGCGTGCTCGTGCTGGGCATCTACCGGCGCGCGCACGACCCGCGGCGCGGCAACACGCTGCCGTACGTGTTCACGTGTCCGGACGTCGACGCGGAGCCGACGGTCGAGCGCGGCGACTGCCTGCACGTCATCACCAAGCACCACCCGCCCGTCTGCATCCAGTGAGCAGCTCCGTAACGCTGTCATGTTGTCCTGGGATGTTGGATGGATCGTCTTGTGCCGAATGTGGCGTGAGGACGGATGCGTGTCAAAAAAGATTCGAGATCTGCGACGTGCGAGCGCAATCGATTTGGGTGAGCTTTTTGTGGGTGGACATAATGTGGACCACATCCCTTGCACACAAAAGTCAGGGACAAGGAGGATTTCCTTTTCGAAAGAAATCAGGGCGATGCGTCCTGACCTTTTCTTTTCTTCAGGACGCGCTTCTACGATTTGGACCAACTCCACCCGAAGGACGGACTGAATGTACATACTGTAGCGATGCCATCGCTGTTGCTGTGCCAACAACCACCACCTTGCCATCGCGGTTATCGCCTTGGCAGCGCGCGCCTTGAGATATTCGCACCGCCAGCGGCTTTCGCAGAGAAGCTGATGAACATGGGTTCGCGCCTGTTGCGAAAGCCGCTTGCGACAAGTGTCGGCAGCTGCTCGAGATTGAAATTCACCAGCGCTTTTTGCTTGTTGCTTTTATTTGGTTGTTGAAAGAGAGAGAGAGAAAGCGTGAAACGTCGAGCGAACTGTTTGGCTCGGGATTGCCAGCAAAATGGTTTTCAGACCTTTTTTGTCTGGGTGGTTAGGTCAAATCAAAATCGCCTGGGTTACAGAGAATGCTGCTGCTGGCAAAGAATGCAGGGAAAGTATGTAAAAGATACCGCCGCAGATGAGCCCGAGTGCACGTCTTCACTGGAAATGCAGAAATCATGCGAACAAAACTTGCATATTTCGTGTGCCGATAGCAGCCGTCCAGTTTACTTCCCGCTGCTGACTTTCGCGAAGGCCATGTGGTCGAGATGGGAGGGGAGAGGGTGGACTTCCTTGCTCCGGCTGGTCCCAGCGGCCGACCGCGAGTGGGAGAAGCGCGTGGGGAGGAAGCGGGCGAGTTGCCCATACACTTCCGCCTTCCTCCGCCAAGAACGAGGCGAAAAAGCCCCACGGCGTGCGAAACCACCCGTCCTTACGTGAATAATCCCCGTCCGCCCACGACGACAACCAAGACCGAAGCGACGCTCCGCACCCCAGTTACGACACCCAGAGAAGCGTAACCAGCAGATACACCCAACAGCCTGGACACTTTTCTCTGCAAGAGAAGAGAAGAAGCCATGCAGAGAAGCCGAACGACGACGGCCATGAAGAGAAGTAACCTGCTCGCCGTGGCGCTGCTCGTGGTGGCCGCGGCCGTCCATGGCGGCAGCGCGGGCGTGCAGGCCGAGGCGCTGGCCAAGGAGTGCGACTCGAACGCGGACTGCGGCGACGGCGCCTGGTGCGTGGCTGGCGACAGCGAGACGTCCGTGCAGCGCTGCGTGGCCGGCTCGCCCTGCGGCGGCAGCAACATGGGGAGTTGCCCCGCGGACCCGGCCACGGGCCAGCTCGCGTGCATCTGGCGCCCGGACGCCAAGGCGTGCAGCGGCGCTTCCACGTCCGGCTGCAAGGAGATCGGCGGCGAGTACGGCATCTACAAGTGCATCTCGCTCGACCGCTGCGACCAGTACTTTGGCGGCTCGACCTGCAGTGGTGCGTGTTTCTTCATGGCGAGATGCTGATTTACATGAGGTTGTGGACCTGGGAACTGACTTGGAATGATCATGCCTTGTGTAGGCTCGTGCAACTTGAACGGCGTGCAGTGCAACGGCCGCGGCAACTGCCAGGTGTCGTACAAGGTCGACGTCGCGTCCTTCCAGTGCGTCTGCGACTCGGGCTGGAACGGCACCAAGTGCGACAACGTGCTCGACGGTACGCAGTGCTTTTAATGCCTCGGCCTCCTTACCCTGTAGATTACAAGCGTATGACTAACTCTGTTGTATGTGATGTTGCGGTTGTAGACTCGTGCGTGGCGAACACTGGGCAGTGCGGCACCCACGGTACGTGCGTGAAGAAGGCGTGCGAGTGCTCGAACGGCTACACGGGCGACCAGTGCGAGATCAGTCCAACGAGTACGTCTCCATATCTCACTGCATCTGGAAGTCATCACATATCCCTCAATCTGACTCATGTGTTGCGGTATCTAATTATCTCCAGAGTCTGGAAGCGGGTCGCTCAGCGGTAGTGCGGGCAGCAAAACCAACAGCTCCAGCACGACCAACGGCACCAGCAGCTCAGCGTCGTCGTCTGCGTCGGCGTCGGTGCTGACACCATCGCCAACGCTGTCGGGCTCGGCCAATTCCAACAATGAGAAGGTCACGGACGGCAAGGGCAAGGGCAAGAACTCGACGGTGTTCATCCTCGTGGGGCTGCTCGCGGCAGTGATCGTCGTGGCCGCGCTCATGTTCGCGCTCTACTCGCGGAAGAAGAAGCGCGAGCAAGAGGCCGCGGGCGGCTTTGGCCGCGCGGGCAGTGTTGACGAGGGCGTCGCCGTCGGAGGGGGACCCGAGACGCCGAAGCAGAACATTGTGATTATGTAAGTGGGGTCGACGGCGGCGGCGGTGTCGTCCCATGGGGATGGAGCCGCTTTCATCAAGTAGGTTTAGAGACAACAACGGATTATAAGTGCAGTGCGTGAACAGGACCAAGAGAGAGAGATAAGGGCGAAGGCAGCTCTCGTAGTGGAGATGGAGGCTCGTTGGAGGGAACACAATACACGGCAGCTGATCGCCACGTCATTTCTTTCAGTCCAGTCGAAAATCAGAGGCATGTAGCATCACAAATACAGGCATGCCAGTTACGCACCTACATTAGCACGTTACTCCTGGTTACGCAAGGAACCCGAAAGGTCACATAAACACACACACACACACACACACCGATCGCAAATAATGGCGCGAACGTGAGCACAAGAGCCATGGACGTGACCACTCGTGCAGAGCCACCACCATCACCACCGCAGTGTGTAGATGCAGGCGACCTGCTCTTCCTGATCGTCAAGCACCTGCGGCTCTGCGGTCTCTCGGCGAGCGCCATGGCGCTGCTCCGCGAGAGCGAAGTGGACACGGCGTGGCTCTGCGGGCCGTCGCGCGAGATGCAGCTGCTGCGCGAGTGGATCTTCGCGGGCGACCTTGCACGCGCCAAGACGCTTCTCCAGTCGCTCGCCGGTGCGCTCGCGGATGAAGAGCTGCGTGATGCCATGGCGGTCATCGGCAAGCAGCAGCTGCTCGAGGCGTTCTATCTGCGTGGCAGTGATGGTGGCGAGGCACTACCCACGCACAAGCAGCGGCAGGCGATTCTCAACGAGCTGCGAACCAGAAGACAAGAGCTTGGCGTGACCGAGGGTGAGCTCTCGCAGTGTATGCGAGCACTGCTGGGAACTGAAGCGTGTGGACCTATACTCATGGTCGCTGCTCAAGGCGATTCACCAAGAGACACACCACAATGGGACGTGAACGAGGCGCGCATGCAGTGCTTTGAGCGGCTCGTGCCGTTCTTCCGCGGCGACATTGGCCTCGAGAACGACGAGCACATGTACCTCGCGATGGCGCCAACGCAGCTCATGGCTCTCGTGCAGGACGGCGTCACATACAACAGCAAGAGAGCAGTGCCGAGTGGTGGAATGGCGCACTTGGACTGCATTTCGGCGGCCAGTGGCAGCCATCAGGCAGCTCTCGGCCAGCTTCACAACGAGTCCAGTCAGCAATTGTTCTTGGTCGAGAAGCAGTTTGTGCCAAACGTGAGAGCTCCGGACGTGAGCCACTTGCTATCGAGATCAATGGACTGGTCGAGACGCAAGGACAACTGGGTCGACGCTGCTGCCGCTACCACCGATTACAAGAAGAGGCAAGAGAGCAGCAGCTCAGAGAAGCGACGGCATTCACTGGCGCTGTCCCTGGACTTTGACAAAACGAGGCTCGCTGTACGAAGACCGCAGCGAAAGAAGCCAAGTGAGCTCCTTGTGGAAGAAGACGAAGATGATGACATGGACAGCGATCAGGGTGCAACGCAGGCGCCATCCCCACCCTCATCAGTTGAGAACGAGAGTAAACTAGAGCCAGTGGTCAAGGTGCTGATCGATTCATCGACTCAGACAGACACGATCTCACACCACATCCCTATATCAGCTCCAGATGATCATACCAGAGTCAAAGAGACCAGCAAACCTGAAGCCCACGACGATGCAGAGTCTTTGACGCCAGCAGTGGTGCCCGAGAACAACGCACATCTTCGATCTCAACCACCAGCCACGCCCGAGCGCCCCCAGCCTGAAGCACCTGAGTCTCAGCTGGCAGATCTGAAAGGTGACAGAGTAGCCCAGTCTGGAATGCACCGCAGCCACAGCATGCGACTGACAGGATCCGATCCACTGGCGATGAGCTTCACCAGCGACGCCTCGCGCTCTGTCTGCATCGACGATGACGAAGGAGAACATGATCAACTACTGTCACCAGCCATCCGTGAGAACAAGTCGCCGATCTCCAAGTACCTCGAAGAAGAAGATGGAGAGGACCAAGAGGATCAAGATCTAGACGTGCAGGAGCAGAATCTCGAGACAGGCGACATCGATGGTGATCCTGAGGAAGAAGAACCTCCAGACCGGAGACCGGAGCGATACGACCAACTAACGCTGGACCACATCGTGCGCGCGAGCGTCGTGGCCGAGGTGAAAGAAGCGCACGCCGTGCGAGCCATCGATCTGAACGCCAGCGGCTCTCAGCTCGCAATCGGCACGAACGCTCGGGCTCTCAGGGTCTTTGACCTGGTCTCGCCACTCGCCAATACATTGCCGACAGGTTCATCGACGACGACGCCATCACGCTCCAGCTTCTCAGTCCCGCAGCAGCACAGCTTCCTACCGCTGCTGCCGGTGCTCGTCGAGCGCCACAAGCACCACCAGACGTCCATCTACTGCGTCGCCTACAACAACAACAGCAGCAGCAGTAGCTCATCATTATCAGGTGTGATCGCCTCTGGGGATGCCGACTCATCCATCAAGATCTTATCACTGGCGACAAACAAGGAGTTGCTGATCCAGAGCCATCGTGGGAAGATCCGCGGTCTGCACTTCGCGGCCGACAACCTCCTGTGGTCCACGGCCACGGGCGACCTGCGCATCCGCTGCTGGGACCTGAGTCACTCGTCCGCAGGCTCAGGTTCATCATCCTGTATGGACCTGGACGGCCACGTGGGCGAGATCCAAGCGCTCGCGTTCGCCCAGAACTCCAGTCATCACCACTACCATCTCCTGAGCGCGTCGCTGGACAAGACGATTCGGCTCTGGGACCATCGCAGTGGCAAGTGCGAGCGGATCGTGGCCGCACGCCTAGCGAGCCCAACATTCACACTCCAATTCGATCCAACGGATGACGCCAGATACTTTGCCTCGGGCCACCAGGACGGAAGCGTTGGGCTCTGGGACCTGCGCATGAAGGAAAAGCCAATGCAGTCACTCGCGCACCACCAGGACGAGTGCCGCGCGCTCTCGTGGTCGCCCGATGGCGCGTGGCTGCTCAGTAGCTCCTTCGACGGCACGATCTGCATCATGCAGGCATCAGGGACAGCTGAGAGAACCTTAGCGCCCATGGCTTCGTACCACCAGCACCAGGACAAGGTGCTCCAGGCGCAGTGGCATCCGTCGCAGCCTGCGATTGTCACCACGGGCGCCGACAAACTCGTCAAGCTCTGGACATTCGCATAGAGTTTGGTTTGGTTTGGAGATCAGCATCCAGACAGAAGACGAGCCTGGGTCTTTTGCATATGGGGTTTTCTATTAAAGAGAGAGACCTATGAGGGCGGACAGCTGTGTGATCTAGGAAGACATGCAAGCGAATGGGAGAAAGAAAACATGCAGTAACATACCCCCGTGGTCTTCATCTTCTCGTGGGGCTGCCTCCTAGGGCTGGCTGGCAATTAGGGCTGACTACTTGGACGAGCCGGGGCTCTTGGAGCGCTGCTTGTTGTTGCTCTTCTTCTTCTTGCTCTGGAAGGCGGCGAAGCCCTTGGGGTCGCACTCGGGGCAGAGCCACGTGTCCGGGTGGCGCCCGTCCGAAAAGCCGACGCACTCCAAGTGGTACCACTGCGACGGGTTCGGACACTTCTTGCCGTCGCACGCGATCATGTTGCCGTAGCTCGGCAGGTTGCAGATGCAGTAGAGCTCGTTGTCCTCGCCGTTGTCCTTCTCCTTCTTCTTCGAGTCCGAGCTCTTCTTGTGCGTCGGCTTGTGCGAGTTGCTCGAGCCAGAGGACGACGACGACGGGTTGTTGCCAGCAGAGCCAGATGCCGAAGCGGATGACAACGACGACGAAGCCTTGCGGTTGTCCTCGGACGGCCCGTTGCTGCTACCACTAGCTTCGCGACCGCCACTGGCCGCGGCTCCTGAGCCGCTGCTGGTTGAAGCCGCACCGCTTGAGGCCACAGGCGCCGCGGTCGACGTGTCGCGCTGGCGCTTGCGCGAGTTGCTCTTCTTGCGCTTTTTGTCCTGCAGCTTGCGCTCCTTGTCCGAGAGCGTGCGCTTGTTCGGGTTGCGCTCGCCGTTGCGGATGCGCTGGATGAACGACACGATCGAGTCGTCCTCCTCGACCTCCAACGTGCAGTCGAAGTGGCGCGCGACCACGGCCGCTACCTCCTCCTTCTCGAGCTCCTCGCGCACCGTGATGTTGTAGAACTGCGCGTAGCGCCTGAGTGCTTCCATCTACAAGTTCATATGGCAATCGCGACGCGTCAACATGCAGAAACAGATGGACAGGCGAGCCACACATAAAGGAGAGAAACAATTGTGAATCAACATACCCCGAGGCTCGTGAAGTCGACCATGAGGCGTGGCGGGTACGTGATTTTCTTCACGCGGTGGCTCAGTTGCTTCGCGTCTTCATAGTCTACAATCAGCCAGACAACCACATCCCACACAAGCGTTACAACAGCGCTCAACGAAGAGAGATACGCAGGTGGCAGTAGTTGTAATAGTGAACGCACCATCATCCATGACGTCGTACATGTCGTCGCGGCCGTCCTGTTAGGATCACACATACATACACACATAGAGAACAGAGCCGACACGTCAGCGGCCACCTCCACACATCCAAGCCACCCCCCATCGCAGCAATACGCCCACAAGCCGCAACACATCCACATATAGCATTGTACACACACACATCCATGCACTTTACCATAGTCGCCGTCGCGCGCTCTCTCTCTCGCTCTCGAGCTCGGAGCTGTCGGTTCGTTCTAAATTTTCCACGCGCACTCTCGCGTTTGTAGCTCTTCGCTTTCCAGGAAAAGCTCTGAGGGCGATGTCAGTGGAGGGCGTCACGCGTCCACGGAGCTGCTGTTAGTGCTGCTGCTGGTGGTGGTGGTGCTGCTGCTGCTGCTGCTGCTGGTGGCGACAGGCAGCTTACGCTTGAGGCTACGGGGCGGGCGTCTGTCGTTCGCTTTCTCTTGCAGCCGCCGCTCGGTCAGTCGGGTTGTGCGATCATCCATCCCATGGCCGGGGCTTTTTCGGCCTTTTTTGGACCGGATTCCAAACAGCAAACAACCGGTATGCAGTCGGTTTGAGTGATGGATAACGGTACTTGATACCGGTACACACGCAGTCAAGCAAACCGGTCTCAATATCGGCATCGTTGAAGTTGGTGTGGGTTCGTGAAGTGGTACACACCTCGAACCTTTGACGAGATGGATACGGCTGCCCGAATCTATCACGAGCGACCAGTGCTTGCTGGCGCATCACTTGCGCTTATCCAGCCGCCGCCCCCAAGCGACGCGAGCGATTGAGAGCGAGCCGATGCGTGCCAGCAGCTGCACACGCAGCAGCAGTGCGTTTGACGCTGGTCGCTCCTGCGACGCGGTGGAGCCACACAGGCAGCGCCAGCACCAGCATGAGGAGGTACGTAGCTCTTCGAAATCCAGGTCGTATCACTGAGTCAAGTCTCAAATGGATCCTGACGGTTGTCTGACTGTGCTCGCTGGATACTTGGTTCTGTAGATGGAGATGCAAGAGTTGATCACGTCTATCGACGCGTCCCACGCGCAGCTCACTGCCACCACGGTAAGGAGCCTCGTCGACGGTTCGTCGGCGTGGAGGTTGTGGGTGGTTTCATCCAAGCTGACCTCTTCTCGTTTATGTGTATCACTTGTGCCCAGGCAAATGACGACTGCGTTGTTGCTGCTGATAGATGGGAGACCAAACTGCCATGCCGTCAGCAGCAGTCCGCCTTGTTCAGCTGTCCATATGACGCACAGCCAAAGCTGCTGCTGCTCCGACCCGAGCCTGACGACGGTGCCAACTTGAGCTGCTGGCAGTTTGAGCGTCGGCGCCAAGCGACCTACCGCGTGCTCTTTGGGCGACCCTTGGTGCCGCCGACACTGTCACCAGCAGCCACATACGCATCCGCAGCCTCATCACACAAGATCGCGTCCCCATTAGTTCAGCAAGCAACCAAAGCGTCGAAGGCAGCCTCAGGTGTGACAGCAAAGCCCAGCAGGAAGCGCAAACCTCCAAAGCCAAAGGCATCGTCAACTAAAACTCCCGAGCGGCTCTGCACCACTCAGGCTAAACGGATCGCGGTGGAAGACGAGCTCTGCCCCATGAAGGAGGAGGAGGAGAAGCTGAGCCTCATCGACCAGATCCTCTTCGGCGACGGCAACAGCGAGTTCGCACTGGAAGACAACGAAGCCGACTTCACCGACGCAGAGTGGCTCTCGATGAACTCGGACGTGAAGACCCAACTGGGCGCTGATGGCGAAGAAGACCAAGAGGTCAGCGGCGTGAGATTCTCCAGCACGGAGCTGCTGCTGGAGGAATCGGAAAGTGACCAAGCGGGGAGTGGGCAACTCAGCTCTATCCTGTCACTGGACTTTCTCAAGAGCCTCGACGAAGGAGACGAAGAACAATTCCAAGAACCTCAAGACGAAGAAGAAGACCAAGAGGCGGCCTCAGACGAGAGCTCCAGTCCGCTCGATTCGAGTCTTCTCGACGATCTTTTGGGCGCCAGTGGCTGTGGGAACGGCGGCCCCCTGGAGTTTGCTCTGTAACGACCTCGTTTACTTCCATTCACTCTGCATCTGTGACGCTTCAAGATGTCAAAGCGGGCGCTTCTCCTCCACATGTTTCCACAGCGGATCTATTGGTGTCTGTGACCAGCGACCAACAATGAACGCAACGAAGAGCTCACATACCACAATGACACAACCCGAGCGATGAATATGTGTAGATAATAAAGATAATCGTGCAATAAAACCTGTATCTCTTCTCTCGCCTACTTGCTCAGCTGCTGTTGTACTCGACGTACACGATCTCCGGCTGCTGCTGCTGCTGCGTGAGCACGTCCTCCTCTTCGTCGTCTTCGTCGTCATCACGCGTCTTGCTGCGGCCGCGCTCCACGTCCCTCTTGCTCGACTGCTTTTCGTTGTCAAAGTCCCCCAGCAAGCTGTCGCGGTCGGCCACGTACGGAGACACGCTCTGCGCATTGCCAGCGGTGAACCAACTGCCGCCGCCTTTCCCGTGCCGCTGCTGCTGGAAGCGGTTCAGGATCACGCCGACCACCAAGAGTTCCCACACGAGCGCCAGTAGCAGATCAAATAGAAAGAGGAAGAAGAGCGACGTGCAGAAGCTCTTGGGCAGCGCCAAAACGCCAAAACTCGTGTCCACGCCGACGGTCTGCGTCGCCTGCTCGCTCTTGTAGTTAAAGAGCTGCACGAGCAGGATGACCCAGAGCACGAACAGGTACCCGACGAAGGGCTTGTTCGAGTAGAACGGCTTGCGGAACAGATCCTTGACGTTGAACGCGAGCGCCACGATCCAGTACTGCAGGTGGCCGAAGAGCCAGATCACGCTGTTCTCGTACGAGTGCTGCGTCAAATCTGCTGGTTCACCGGGCGAGAACGCGTAGCACGGCGGCTCGATGGCCGAGCTGTTGTGCGGATGCAGCTTCGTGAGCTCCAGCGAGTGCGCGGCCGAGCAGAACCACGACTTGGCGCGCGCGGCCGAGATCGCGATGCCCAAGCAGATGAAGAGGAACATTATCTGCCCAAAGAGCGACACAAGGATCGTCGGTGCAAACAGTGACTTGGCCGGGAAGTCCCTGGACAGCGTCTCGCTCGATGATGTGCGCACCATGAGCACCGAGAGTCCGAAGACGACCACGAGATCGTCGAAGAGGAACTGGTTGTTGCTCATCTGCGACGTCGCGTCGTTCATGAGCGACGACATGGTCAGCTGGATGATCGAGTAGAGCACCATGTACTTGAAGGCCACGAAGGACGTGCTCAGTGCGCACCGCCCCTCGCGTAGCAGCTCAAGCACGTCCGTGATGTTCTTCTTGCGGCTCGTGAAGGGTGCGACGATCGACGCGTCGGCGTCCGAGAGCGCGATGCCCACATGCGCAGCCTTGAGCGCGCCGCAGTCGTTCGTACCGTCGCCCACCATGCCCACGCACCTGCCGCACTGGATGAACGTCTCGACGATCCACGTCTTCTGGTGCGGCCGGATGCGCGAGAAGATCTTGGTGTGCAGCACGATCTGCTCGACAAACAGGCTGCTCTGCGAGGCCACGAGCACGTCCAGCGCCGCGCCCGTGAGCGCAAACTCGTTATTGTCCGCGAGTCCCAGGAACGTCTTGTTGTCCATCGGCGTCCACTCGGGGTTCGGGCGGGACGCCAGGTCGTCCACGTCCGCAAACACGACATTGTCGGTCTTAGCTCCAGCAGCAGAATCCGCGACGTCCAATAGCAACACGGTCGACTGGAGCTCCATGTTGACCTTGCGGGCCACGTGGATGGCCGTGAACGCGTTGTCGCCCGTGATGATGCGCACGTCCACCCTGGCGTCCTCCAGGCACGAGATCACGTACGGCGACTCGGTCTTGATCTTGTTGAGAAACAGGATAAACCCCAAAAAGTTCAATCGGCACTCCATGGCCTCCCTCACGGGAACGTCGGCCGTCACCGGGTACGTCTTGCTGGCGAGCGCCACCACGTAGTAGCCCTGGTACGAGTACGTGCGCACTTTCTCCAGGTAGTTGGCCGGGAGAGTCGCGGCATTGCAGATCGCGAGCATGGCCTCGGGGGATCCTTTCGTGTACACGACCCGCTGGCCGGTCTCAAAATCCTCGATGAGCACGGACGAGCGCTGCAGCGAGGCGTCAAAGAGGAACCGCTTGACGACCCCGAAGGTCTTCCCAATGGGCGACGAGATGAGCACCGAGAAGGGCGCGTTGGGCGTGTTCTTCTTGTGCACGTTCATCTCGATCGAGTAGCCCGTGGCGCGGAACATGTCGCGCTCGAGCGCGTAGCCCGTGATGTTCCCGCTGCGCTCGTTGAGCCCGTGGCACGTGGCGAGCCCCACGATCGACGTGATCGAGAGCACGTCCACCTCGCTCTGTAGTCCTAGAAATGACGTCGTGGTGGTGGAGCACTCGTCGACGCCCTGGAAGTCCAGATGGTCGCAGGACAATGTCCCCGTCTTGTCAAAGCAGAAAGTGTCGACGTGGCCCGCGACGTTGATCCGCTGCGAGTTGATGCAGAAGATGCCCGCGGCCTCAAGCCTCGTGAGCGCAAAGCCGACGCCAATCGTCAGGATCAAAGGAAGCGCCGGTGGCACAGCGATCGTCACGAGGTCCAGCGAAGAGACGACGGCGTCGTCCGTCGAGATGTCGCTCTTGGACGCCTGCACGAGCCGCTTGACGAACGCGAGCAACGCCACAAAGGAGAGCGCACCCAAAAAGATGTAGCTGTCACGCTCGATGCGGAAGTTGATCGGCTTGGGATACAGGATCGAGCGAAAGAGCTCGCCCTTGGAAGTCGAGAAGCCCGTGGCAAGCACAACGCCGCGGCTCGAGTTGTCCGCCTTGACGGCCAGCACAGTCGAGCCGGCGAAGAGCACGCACTCCTTGGCTTTTGTCTTGATGCTGGCGTCGATCGTGACGTCGCTGCTAGCTGCAGCAGGAGCCGTGGCTGAAGTGGCTGTGATGGAGGGCTTGGCCTGGGCGTGGAGCTGCTGCTTGGTGATTGGGATCGCTTCGCCGGTCAGCGTCGATTCGTCGGCCGTGCACTCACCCGCGATGAGCACGATGTCCGCAGGCACGAGCCCTTCCTCGACCAGCACGATGTCGCCGACCACGAGCCGCGAGACCGCGATGGACGACACGTGCTGGTCGCGCACGACGCGCACGCTCGCGTCCACTTTGACGAGCTCGTGGAGCTTCGTGTCGTTGCGCACCTGGGAGACCACCTCCCAGGCGATCGAGAGCGCCGACATGACGATGATGATGAGCGCGTACGTCGTGTATCTCTCGCTGAGCCAGATGAGCGCGCTGGCGACTTGGAACAAGTAGAACGGGTGCAGCACCTTGCGCAGCAGCACGCGCTGCCAGGGTAGCGGCGCAAGGTCGATCTCGTTGAGCCCGTAGAGGTCGCTGAGCTCCTCGGCGCGGCCGCTCGTGAAGCCACTCTTGGTGCGCTTCTCGACCTCGCTCTGCCGCTCGCGCAGCTCGCACTTGAGCTTGGTGAACTGCTGCTTCTTCGCGTCATAGAAGTGGCGGTTCTTGCGGTACTCGAACCACTTGTTGCTGCCTTGAACCAGAGCGCACTCGTCCCAGTCGGCGCCCTGTTCGCCCACCCCCGAGCGCACGAGCACAAAGTCGGCGTCGTCGATGCTCGCGACCTGCATCTTGGTCAGTCGCGTGTACCACTGCGGCAGCCACATGGTCGCGACGGGCAGTGCGCCCAAGCTCGCGGCGCTCGCGAGCAGGAACAGCGCCTTCTGGGTCGCGTTCGACTTGTAAAAGTACACGGCGGCGTACTCGGGCGGACCCGAGACGAGGCCCGAGAGCGTCTGTGCAGGGCTACCGCCGTTGTTAGTACCGGCGCCTCCATTGTTCGCCCATGGCTCGAGGGTGACGCCTGTGGGGGAGCGCCCCGCCACGAGCGACGCGGTCTCGTCGCCGCGCATGACAGCAGAGACGGAAGAGTGGAAGGGAACGCGAGCGGATGAATGCCGAGTGCGCGCGTCTCTCTCTCTCTGTCTACCGACAGCTGCAGAGATGGAGCCTTTCTCCTGTTGCTGGCGTGGCGTCCGTTATGTCTTTCTAATTGCGGCCGCCGCCTTGGAGAAGAGCTCTGGCGATGATGGCGCATGTTGCCTCCTGTCGGACCAAAAATAGAGATGCGAGCGGGAAAACTGATTTGAAAGGTGAGGATCTTTCCCGTATTCTTCCCTGCTTATGTTACATGAACTCTTCCGTGATGAATTGAGAAAGCAAACAAACCCTTCCTACTTGAAATGCAGTTCGCGGCCCCAACAACAAGGCGCACTTGATTTCCTCCCCCATAGCTCTCGCTTGCTGTGTCTGACTGTGTGCCTGTAACACGAGCGAAGCGAGGGTTGTCGTATCGATCGCCCGCCCTGAAGGACGGCTCCCCAACCAACGTGCTCCATGTGCCTCTTCGAAGGACGAGCTTGCAGCTCATTGCGATCCTTTGCGTCTTTTCAAGATCTGTCGGGTTCCACTGGTACACTGTGCCAGTTGTCGCATCCCGAATTCTACGGTTTGAATCGAGGGACACCAGCATGAAGCCTTTTATAATACGTCAGAAAAGCATTGTCAGTTGCATCTTCCTACAATATATAAAAAGGCAATTGAATCACTGTATCGTGATTTGAGGGGTTGCACTCTTTTCACCAGCAAGCGGCAACAACCAAGCCAAACAAGCGCAAATCGAATGCCGATGGAGGACCTGGAGGTGTCGAGCCGCCTCGAGTTCCACGGCGTGGCCTACGTCGCGACCGTGAGCGTCGCTCAGCAGCAGCTGCACGTGCAGGTGGAGGTCGACGACCAGCTCCCGCCGCCCTCCGCGCTAGCCACGGCCTCGTCGTCCCATCCGCTGTCTCCGCGGCCCACGGCTGCGCACGAGTGGACGTGCTGGACAGGCAACTTCCCCTCTGCGTGTACGTGGCTCATGTGCGCGTGCATGGGCTCTAGTGCAGTTGTGATGGCTAATGCGATGAGTATACGGGCTCGGTTGTACGTAGATATCGAGGAGCTGACGCGGAAGACGGGCAATTTCAAGCGCTTCCCGATCTTTGTCAACATGCTGCTCTCGGCCATCTCGCAGCGCAGCGACGCCGTCTTCATCGACTTGCTGACCACGAGCGATTTGGTAGGGATCACTCTGTGCTACTAACGTATGGCCGTGTGGCATGGCTGACTGACAGGCCGTCTTGATACGCGCATGCAGGAGCTCTACCGGAAGCGCAAGATGGGCAAGCCGTCCTTTCCGCAGAAACCAAACGACGCCTTTGACAAGTAAGCATCCAGAGTGTGCGAATGCAATGCAGCAGTTTGTGTACAAACTGACAAATGCGTCTTCACGTATGGCTCGTATAGTTTTCCCAGCGCCAGCACGCCTTCAACCGCCAACAAGCGCTACTTGATCCTCACGTATGCCGTCGAGTTTGACCGCGTGCACTACCCGCTGCCGCTCAATCTCGTGCAGACACCCACACCCGAGATTCTGCAGCGCACAATACGGCGGCTACGACAGGTGAACGGATTATTCGTGTACATTGTCTGCGCCAGATTGAGTGCCTAATATTCGCAACTCCTGCATAGTCATTGGCTGCAGCACAAGGAGACTCAAAGCCACAGGAGCTCCACGAAGAACTCGAGTCGCTCAAAGAAGAGAACCGGTGCCTAAAGAACACGCTGAAGCAGCAATTCGGAGCGCCAACAGAGAACGTCGACAACAGTAACTGCCAACAGCAGATCGACGGCTCCGAGTCACCCATCGACTTGCAACGTGAACTGAAGGTGTGATGAAGTGCTTATGTAACGTGGGCGGTAACTTGACGATGAGGAGCTCAGCTGAGTGGCGTGTTGTGACCACAGGCAACACTCAAGGAGAACAAGGAGCTCATCGGGATTTATCAGCAGCTGCGCGAGGAGTCGTCTACCGAGATCTCAAAGCTGAAAGCAGAGATCAGGTGCGTGAAACACTTCTTGGTGCATTTGAAGCACAGATTGGAGCTCAAATACGAGTGCACGTATGAGCGATTTCGTAGCAACTCACTGTGGGTTGTATCTGGCTCATCTAGGCAGCTCCAGCTCGCACAATCAAGCAAGAGAAATACCAGCAACGAGACTGGGGGTGACGCAATGCGGATGCTTCAGAAGCAAATGGAGCAGGAGCGAAACGAGGCGCGGCGGAAAATGGTACCAATTGCAATTTTGAGGTTTTGATGCTCGTTGCCCATGCATGATGGCTGAATCTTAAACTTCCTTTCTCTGTGATTGTTTGTAGGCTGGCAGCAGTAACATGGTGCAGGAGACGCTCGAGCAGCTCCAAATCATGAAAGCCCAGTTTGACGAGACGCAACTCAAAAACCGAGAGCTGATGCGCCAGCTTGCGATTGCGAGAGCAAAAGTGAACCAGAGTGCTGCTCCTTCTACTTCTACCAGAACTCTTCAGGCGACGAGGGCGGGGAGAGCGACCGTGACGAGCTCAAGTGGGCCTCATTTGTCTTCCACTGGACCGTCACGAATATCAATGCGACAACGGAGCGCACTGCCGATTCACTTCCGACAACGGCATCCGTACGGAGACTCAGACGAAGATGACGACGGTCACACCACGGACGGTGACGGCGCTGACAGTCGTAGACAGCAGGCCCAGCACCCGTTCAGACGGTTTGATCCGACTGCATACCAGCAAGAAAAGCAACGCAAGCTTCGGATGGGACGCTCGCAGTCCCCACACAACAGTGCTGGGGCTACAAATGGTCGCCCGCGTCGTGGCTCCAACGGCGGGTACACCTCGGATAGCTCCGCTGCTGCTGGTGGGTACTCCTCAGCGGGATCAAACGACTCCAATCGTCGTGGAAGAACCCGCACGCGAGCTTCTGCTGAGCACCAGCGAGCAGTTGCTGATCGACTGTCCTCGCCCAAGCGCGTCCAAGATCCTGATGCGTTCGCAAACTCGACACCGCGGTTCCGAGCGCCATTTCCACGTCCTGCCACGCGTGCAAATAGTCGAGGCAGATCGCCGTCACCAGCTGCTACCACCAACAGTGCTGCTCAGAGAAGAAACGACTCAGCGAGAGGAACACCAGCACCACAAGCACCGAAGCTGCTACCGCCGCCACATCCTCGGTTTGGTCAGCCACCGCCTCCACCTCCACCACCAGCGCAAATCAAACGCCTCAGTGCCGCTACAAAGAAGAAGACACTGCAACAACGGGCTGCGGCTGGGAAAGTGTCTGCAGCATCAGCGCTCCTCGCAGATACGACAGCAGACTCGTTCAGCGACATCGATGACCGCCTGAACGCGCTCCAGAAGTTTCTGAAAGAAGCCAAGCAGGGTGGTAGTGGCACCGCTACTACCACTAGATCAGCTCAGGTCCAAGCCTAACTGTGAAAAACTTGGACACAACATGGAGCTGGTGTGAGTGGTGTGACGTCCGTCAGACTTGGTAAATAGTTTATACTTGTGATGGTGGGAGGATCGAATGGAAACGGGACAAGACCTATGGAAGCTGCCAGTTGCCATAGCTGACCGAGCCGTAGTCACTGGCGTCGACAAACTGGGAAGATCCTGAGGCGAAAGAAGGGTGGAGGTGCTGCTGGTGGTTGAAGTCCATGGAGCCGAAGACGCGAGGCAGCCCAAGACTGTAGAGACCCATTTGCTGAGCTTCACAGCTGGACGCTGCCATAGCCTCCATCGGGTTCACCAAGTGTTGGTGCTGCTGCTGGTGTTGATGACTCGAAGGCGTCGGCATCAAGTTTTCCAGTCGTCGGCGCTTCGTTGGCAAGTACGCTGAAGCTGATGCTGTCGTGTCGTGGGGATTCGCTCTCGACCACTGCGCGTACATCGGGTGCTGCAGGATCTCCTCGTCTGTTCCCATCGGGCTCTGGTAGTACTCGTTGGCATCCATGGACGAAGACAGGTAGTGTGGTTCGTCCTGGAGCAACTGGTCGAGCTTGCTACTGCTGCTACTGCTGGGCTCCTTCTTGACAAGTGCAGGCAAGATGTACTGCGAGCTGGACTGAGACAACATGGATGGATGGGATGATGCAGAAGATGACGACGGCGCTTGAAGCAGATCCGGGAAGCTGATTGGAACGAGGCCGTTATGTCCTTTCCCCATCCAGTTGGCGTCGAGATGGTCGCCGAGGTGCTGTCCGAACCGCTGCGGCTGCTTGTCACCCTTGTTGGAGCCATCATTGTCGGCAGCTGAAGCAGCGGCGGCGGCATTGGCAGCTTTCAGAGCGGTCTTGCTCTGCTTCTGCAGGTACTTTTGCGCGTGCGTGCGGATTTGCACGAGCGTGCGCGTGATCACGAGGCTCGAGATCTTCTTCCAGGACTTGCCGTAGAGCTTGAGCCCTTCAAGAAACAGCTCGTGCTCGCGCTTGGTCCAGCGGCCGATGTGCGTCGACTTGGCTGAAGAAGCCGAGCTAGAAGATGGAAAGCTGGGGTCGGTCTCGGACGGTGCATCCTTGACTGGAAGAGACGACGACAACGGGCGATCGTTCTTGAAAGGCTTTGCGCACAGTGTTGGGACCTCGATGGGGAACGCAGCGTCGCACTTGCGCTTGAGCGTGTGGTATCCGCCTCGGCTGGCTGCAGACTTGATACGTTCGTGGTCACAGTGCAAGAACAGCGACGGTGACGGCGATGGCATGTTGCTGAGCTGGAAATCCGTCGACGGGGACAAGAGCGATGCTGACAGCGGTGGCAGGGTGTCGAAGCCACCAGATTCGTGGGTCAATGCTGCCATACGAGCGCTGAGAGGCGGCTCGAGGTACTTGTCTTCGAAGGAACCGCCGAAGTCGCAGCCGAACTCGAACGGGAGCGCGTCGAGGTCGTTGCCGCCCATGAGGAGCTCGTCGAGGTCTCGAAGGCTGTTGCTATGACTCGTGCTGGCGTTGCTGCTGCTGGAAGAAGAAGACGACGAGGATGGCGAGCCATTGCCAGCGACGTAGAACTCCATCTTGCAGCACTAAAGACCTCAATAGCCACTGGCACCTGGAGAAGTTGGACGCGATGTGTGAGCGTGCGGCTGAAGGAGGCGCCACGCAGTTTACCGAATGATGGAGTGCACCTTGAGCTCGTCTCTCTCGCGCCGCTGGGCACGAAGCCTCTCAAGATCTATAAGCGCATCGCCAGAAATACCCAGGTATTCAGCCACGAAGCGAGAGAAAATAGGCCGCAGCAAGCTTGGCTCGAGAGTTCCTGCTGCTGCGGAGGTGGCGGCGAAGTATTATTATCCAGGAACTCGCCAAGGTGTGCGAGCTATTTCCGAGCGCCTGTAACCAGAAAGAACCAAAAAGCGGCGCCGGTGCTGGAGAGCTATTCTGAGGCGCGCGTGGGAGATGGAGAGCTCCAGGAAAGATACGTTGTCGCTACCCTGAACGTCGCCAAGCAAGCCCGAAACGAAAGTCAGATGGTGCCGCCACTTTCGACCACAGAGAGCAGACCCAAGAAAAGTGTGTCGAGCCTGCGGTGCGGGCTTGCCTGAGCGTTGAGGACAGAGCCGAGTGTCGCTTCAAGATGGACAGTTGCAGATGGAGTCTGCGTTGAAGCTGTCGTAAAGAGATTCCATCAGCATCAAGGATCCTCCCTCCCTTCAGGCGGCAGAGGAGTAAGACGCGCGTCACCAACTCGGTTGGAGAAAATCCGCGGAAATTCACCGTGTTCTCCTCCGCATCTCGCTTAGGTATCGCCAGCTGGTGTTCGTTGGCCACGTCCACATGGCTGCCGATGGGATGCGAGCGACTTCGCATTCAGCATGCAGATGAACACACGCACGTGACTGAGTTCACCCCGTGAGCGCCATCATCAGTTGTGGCGGAGGCAATCGGTCTATTACCACATGTTGGCTCCCATCGGATCGGGGTTTTCGCAGAGACACCGCAGCGAGTTGGCGGAGCGCAAGCTGCATTCAGGAAGATGAAGCCAAGCGTGTTCCGATCGCAGTGCAGGAAGCCCAGATCGGCTGAGCAGACACCTGGTTGCAGTACTGGCTGGCGAGCCCATCGGGCGTCTCGAGAGAGCATCGACTGGCTACCTCCTGCAGCATCCCCGTGACGATCCGAGTCCCTGCAAGGTAATGTTGCACAAACCCACCGCTTCTTATACTGTAGTGCCTCGTTTAACGTCAAGAAGGTGACGGAACATATAGTACACCACAGATCCCAGATGGGAGCGAGAATCCCGACTTCCACTGCACTGAAGTCCGCGTGAGTACACTGCTTTGGCCTTAGTGCTATCACTGTAGCTGCAAGCCACTTGGCTGCTGTAGCTGCGGTGGGGATCCGGATCTTTTCGTGTTTATCACCAAAGGCGAGGAGCTCCGTTCTGAGCTCTCGTGTCGACTGCTCTCCAAGCCATGCATGATGATGATGATGGCGATCGCTGACGGGGACCAGCAAGCCGGAGAAGCTTGCTCGCGGTTCTTCTTTCCATACGAGCATCCGTCCCACCGCATGGAATGAGGGGCTGCGCTACGCACGACCAGCTCAACGACGATCCCACCCTTCCAGAGCAGAAGAGAACTGCAGTACCAACGGCGAGAGACAGAGAGAGAGAGAGAGAGGCAGTCAAGTGGGCGCGAGGGGAAATGAAAGGAGACCGCCGGAGCGGAACCATCCTGTGCATCCGATGCAGTGAGAGAGTACAGTAGGTACTTTGCAACAGAGTGATGCTGCGGCGTTCCACGGACACGTGTAGCACTGTATTAGGCGCAAGGCAGTTCTAATGGGAAGCCACTCGATGGGCGGAGGCACGAGCCATCTTTGTTTTCGTGAAGAGGCCCTCTTCGCATTCGCTCTGCACGTCTGCACTTTCTGAAAGTGAGTCAGTCGAGAGTCAGAACAGAGTCAACCCGCCAGTGAGGAGCGTGATGTGTGTGACTATTCGACAAAATACATCCCTTCTTAGATATGATACTATGAGCGGAGCAGCTCAACGTTGACGTATGCTGTGTTGACTTCACTACAAACCAGTGGCCTCTTTAATTTGGTGTGGAACATGTTTGTACGGAAAACTGCGCCAGAGTGTGATCGACAGCACAAAGTCAAAGTTGCCAAGATCATCTCAAGTCCAGTGGGACAAACGCCCCCGCCGATATTCCCAGCGCTCATGTTCGCCACCACGTTCGCGTCTTGCCAGCTGCGATAACGAGGGAGAGAGAGAGCTCTGCAGCGGGGATCGGACCGTGCTTCCAAGTATTACGAGCCCTTTCGAATGATCAACGCATCTGGTCGGCTCCTGCTGCTGTTGCTGGGTTTAGGATCTGAGCCTGGGGTGTTAGAAGGACCAGCTGCCGCCGGTATCATGCAGTGGCGTGAGTCGAGAAAATATGTCAACGCTGGAAGGAAGAAATTGCCAGCGCCCAGGGACGACGACGCCCACGAATCACTCCAAGGCCTCGCGGTAGAACCTCTGTGTTTGCTATACTGATCTGTTAATGTGGGTAATCTGCTGGGCTTGGGTACCTTTTTGTCGTTCATACTATTGCCTGTATCCGTGACGCCGCGCGCACATTTGGTGAGCGGTTGAGCCCCAACGAGATCAGAATCAGTTCGTCGGCGCTCGAGACAACGAACCACACCAAACACGCGCTCTCACTCTATCTCGCTCTCGCCACGGAGCTCTCTGCTATCTGCTACTGTTAGCAGACCCATCCTTGCCTCTAAAGCGAGGCTTAACTGAGGCCAGTGACGCCGGAACCTCACTTCACTTGCATCATGAAGATCCACATCCGCTCCCTCGTTGTCTCACTCGCCATGCCGAGTTAACTAGCGCATCCCGACGGGCTCGCTTCGTTACCAACGCGCGCACGAGCCAAATCTAATGCGCCGGCTGGGGTAGCGCAGCTGCACAGTCTGGCGGCTGAAGAGCTCTGGACTTCGCCGATTAGTGCTCTGAGACTTGCGCTGCAAAGCCTGCCTCGGTATCAACGGCGCTCCCTAAAAGTGCCTCCTCTACAAGTCAGCAAAGAATAAGTCTACGAGTCGCAGCCTAAACACCCACTCAGCGAAGCCGTTGAAGATGGCCAGGATGCCTGCAATCGGGACAACAACCGAGGAAGTCCGAGCCAATCTCCGCATCGCTCTGTCACTCCTAGTCAGCCATCTGAGCCCGTGCACTGGTCGACTGGTCATAGGGACATGACACAGCCTCAGCATTTGTGGTGAACGCGCTTCGGCAGGATGGTGAGAGAACTTTGTTCTCACCAGCCGATCAACTTGGAGCACCAGGGATTGTGGCTTCGCTGTCGTAGCACCCTCGCCCGCAGCGGGTGTTGATGCCTTTCAGAGATGCGCGAGCGAGTAATCCCCGCAACTAGTCCACTGAGGTGAGGGTTCGCAAGCCGTCTGGTGGCCACCAACGAGCTAACAGAATGGGCTCAACGGCGAGAAGGCGGAGCCTCAAGGTCTCCCAGAAAATCCAGCCACATGAGACGCATCACCGCCGGCCGTTTGTCCCTGGATGGCTCAGCTCGCTGGGCTGCGAGTCCAGGAGGCCAGCAAGTGCTTCCAACCTTTATTACTCTCCTGCATTTAAAGAGTTCAGGTGTGTGAAGCCGCAAGAGAGATCCATGCCGGTACAAGGAAAGCCAAGCGGTTGGACAGGTAGTGAACTTACGCACGAGCCAGCTACAGACTACAGACTACAGACTGGTGCTGGTGCTTGTGCTGGTGCTGGTGCTGGTGCTGCGTCGCATCACCTGCGGGGCGAATGCTGCGACAGCGCTGCTGGCACTCCTAAGGAGTCGGAGATCCGCGCTGTCAAGAGAGTTGGCGTCGCGGTCAGCGCGACCACTTTTCGCTCTTTGTTCGCCAGAGGGTCTTCCACCTCTCATATCGTGCACTGCATATAAGTGCAATTAGTGTATCTTATAGAGGGCTGAAATACCTGGCAGTTCCTGCAGTCGAAGTGAGAATATTGGAATAAAATGGCTATTGATACTTTGGAGTAGAGCATCAGCACCCATCTCTGAACTCCTTTTCAGGTCCAGCACTGGTGATCTCTGAAGAATATGGGCAGAACGGACGAGCTCGTGAAGAGGCCCCCACAGCAGCACGCAGCTGCTGGATGTGAGCAACCCATTTGGACTGCGCCTGAGGGACCAGCGAAGCGCCATCCAGTGCGCTACGACGAAGTCCGTCGGGCTTTCCCTCTCAACGCTACGCTGTGTGAGTCAGGAGGCCACTTTGCACGGCTTCTTTTCCCCCGACTCTCGCCTTCCGTTATAAAATATGCGGATCAGCACAATCAAACAACGAGCTGAAAGATCGATTTGTAGCAAAATGTCCAGAATTGAAGCATGCCAATTTAAACAGTCTATAAACCTGAGCTCGCTCTCGTATCGCCGAAAGGACAGCAAAACACCGGAGCGAGCCAACCCGCACCAGCAACGGCAAACAGCCCTTTGCTGTGTGGCCCCAAACACGACGAAGCAAAGCAGACAGACGCCAGCGGAGAGAGGGGAGGGCGATGCGGTCCCCTCTGAGCTGCTGAACCGAAGCGCTCCCCACCTGTTGCGAAAAGAGCTGCTCGCGATGGCGTGTGCGCAGAGACAGGCCGCTTGTCTGGTCTCATTTTGCAGGGGGGGCAACCAACCTGCTCAACCTGCTCTTTCTTCTGCTGCTGACATGTGCTGCAAAGCCATTAGCAGCAGCAGGCGGCGGCGCTCGTCCCCGTCCCCCAGTGCGGACGGAGCCTTCAGCTGCTGAGCCGAAAGAGAAGGCTGCGTGCCCTGAACCCCCTTCTCTGCCTACCTCCCAGCGGCGCTTGCGGACGAAGCCGGCGCAGGCGATCAATCGCAGGCTTCGCCTCCGTCCTCCGATCTCATCACTCAACGATTTACCGCGTACTACCCAATACAGACAGACACACACCACCACAACCAACAGCTATTAAGCCAATCAAGCATGATGCCCACAGCCCGTCGCAACAGCAACCGCGCGCGCTGCCAGTTCGCCGAGTGCGACAAGTTCGCGCAGACCCGCGGGCTCTGCAAGGCCCACGGCGGCGGCTCTCGGTGCCGCGACCCGACGTGCAACAAGCTCGCGCAGTCGCGCGGCCTCTGCATCGCGCACGGCGGCGGCCGCCGCTGCCAGTACGACGACTGCGCCAAGCTCGCGCAGAGCAAGGGCTACTGCATCTCGCACGGCGGCGGCCGCCGGTGCACCATCCCCAACTGCGAAAAGTTCTCGCAGGTCAAGGGCCGCTGCAAGTCGCACTCCAAGCTCCCGCTCTGCTCGCCGCTCACTGAAGAGATCTCCGAGGCGCTCAAGCACCAGCGTCTGCGTGCCGCCGTGGGCTCGCCGACCGAAGTGAGCCACCTCATGATGGGCACGCCGCGCTCGGCCACCAAGCTCAGCATCGACTTCCTCGTGAACCCGGCGGCGTCCCAGGGCACCATGGCCAGTGACTACTACCGCAGCAGCTCGGCCGAGTCCGACCACAGCAGCAATGGCTCCATGGACGACGTCATCTCGGGCTTCCAGCGCTTCTCGCGCATCTCGCCGCGCGAGACCAACGAGTTCCGCTCCGTGGGTAGCTTTGGCACCAGCGGCCTGCAGCAGGACCAGTCGAACGCGTTCCCAGTGCCACGGCGGTCGCTCATCTCGTTCCTGGACACCAACAGCCCGCCCAACAGCACGCCGCTGCCGTCCATCGCCTCGCTCACGTCGTAAGCGAGAGCACAGAGCCCATTCTTCTGCCAGCTTCCTCCCTATCAGCCCAGCCTGATGGCCACTGGCCACTTCTTTTCGCTCCATCTTCAGTACGTGTGTAACTATTTAAACTGTAACTAGACTGAAAACGTAGTATGATCAATACAACCAAGCCTTGCATTCATTCGCAACGATCATGCTATTCATGCTCACCCATAGCGAGCTCAAGGCTCTGGGGCGCCATTCTGCCACTTGGTGAGGCCAAAGTCGTGCTCTAATGCGCCACGCAGCCCTGCGTCGGAAGTATAGAGAAGGCTCGAAAAGCCTGGGCCAAGTGTCAGGTGTGATCCGTTGCGAAGTAGAAGATCTGGTCAGTGAAGCTAAAGTGACGACAGAGCCAGGAGTTCAGCCGTGACTTTGTCACATTACTGGTTTGCTTCTGACCTTTGGTCTTGACTGACTGACTGCACCACACCAGCATGAGGCGAAACGCCGCTAGAAAGAGAGATTCTGGCTGCGATGGCTACACGAGCGAGTGGTCAGCTCACGACGACGGCAGTTCTGCACTTTGGCTGCTTTCTTTACCGGTAGTGCGCACTTGACTTGGACAGCGAGGGGAGAACAGGGAGTCAGTCGACAGTTCAAGAGCTCCGGCTAAGCTGACGTGTGCTGAATAACGAGCTCCTAGAGGAGGCTCGAGAGAGCGCAAAGTGAGTCAGTTGTTGGACAGCTCATTCCGGAGCATTAGAACCTGCCAACGTAAAGTGTCCACGCGAGAAAGGCATCGTGACTTTATGGGTTAGGCTGCAAACCTGCATGCATGCAGACCGGCTGATAAATTGGACGACGCGGCTCATCGATTCTAGCTTGTTGTTGCTGCCCGTGCTTTTAGATCTGGGGGCTCTTGTTGGTCGTTCCCAATGGCAATAGAGTCGTGACCCAAGCTGCCGTACTTAGCCAGAGCTTAGTTGTCAACCCCCGAGACCGCTCCAGTCGCCACCCTCCTGCCATTAGTGGAGCTCTTGAGGTACCACACAGTGGCGTCCAGGTTGCCGTTCACGAACATGTAGGCCTTACAGCCGCTCATCTTGGCGTAAGCCTCACAACATTGCGCTGGCGACAGATTGTAGGCAACGCTCAGGTCGTTGTCGAAAATGTCCACCGTGTCCGTGAACTGTTGTGAGCACTAGGGCGGCTGCATGATGCACTGGTAGTGCCAGACGTTCCAGGGCCGGCAGTAGGAGCCCGTTGGGCAGCACTGCGAGCCGCTGCTGTTGCCACTGTTGTCTCCGAGTGGGATCGAGCACAGCGACACCGGAGCTGGAGTCAGAGCCGGAGATGGTATCGGAGCTGGGTTCTGGTTCAGGTCGATGCACTTGAGCGAGGCATCGAACAGCTCCAGCACGCTCCTGTAGCTTAACCTAACGCTCGTGACCGTGAAGAGGTCTGGTTTCGCCTTTGAGAACCGTATGCAGAAACTGCTGGTCTCGCCCCGGCGGATGCCGCACGCGCTACTGTCGCTCTGGTCGGCGTAGTCCTCGTACTTGGCACATGGCTTGCGGTAGCTCTGCGACAAGGTGCCCGTGCTCCGCGACATGTCCTTCGTGAACTGCTTGATGTCGAGGCCGAAGGCGCTCGCGTACTTCTCTGAGGCGCTAGCCACCTCGGGGTTGCTCCAACGGTGGTTGATGCCGTCGGCATACGTCAGGCCAGTAGCTGCTCGTCCACGGCACGGGGTCGAAGCTCGCAGCAAGGTGTGAACTTGAGAAGAGCGTAGTGAAGTTGTGCTCCATGGGTGTGCCAAAATGGGACTCGATGCGCTCGATGTCCGTGCTGGAGGCTTCAAGGCTGCGATGACTTCCAGTCACCTCGGCATCTGAGACTTTGGCGACCGTATCAACATTGTTGGACTTGGCTAGCAGCGGACTCGTCTTGGAAACGACATACTCGGCGATTTTGTCCGGCACGTAGGCACCAAGCACAGGGTTGTAATGGTTGAGCTTGGTTACGTTCGTGGTATGCCTCGGGGAAATGGAAGAACGAATCTGGTGTGTATGAGTTCTGTGGTCGGTCGAAGGCACATGCGTGGGTAGGCATGTGTGGAGCACGGAACGAGAGCAGGACCAAAGAGGGAGAGAGGGACGCTCTGAGCTGAGACTTCCTACAGGGCGTCCAGATGAGCTCTTCGAGGCCTGCTTCACTACTGAACAACTCATCTGGCGTGACGAGACGAATGGATCCAAGTACGAACCCTGAAGTCTCAGGTCGGGCTGGCCACGAGGGCGGAGGTGTTACGAGTGAGTGATTGCACGTGTACTGCCACGTTGCGGGGCTTCATTGTTTGCTTTGGGCGTGAGGCAGAAGTCACTGGACGGAGTGTCTGAGACAGCTAACACACTGAATCGTTGACTATTATTATAATAGCGACTTGGAGACAAACAACGTTCATTATTTTTTCTATCGAGAAAGCTACCATGGCTCTCTGACTCATACACTCGCTACGCATGTTTTTTACTTCACTATCGACTCTCACACGGATTCTTCATAAAAGCTCGAGCTCACTGGCTGACAGACAGCTATTCAGTGTGGAGCTGCTCGATTCGCTGGATCTAACGGTAGTACTGCTGTTGCTGCTGCTGCTGTTGTGTCTGGCTAGACGTGTCCAGCGCCGCGGAGACAGCGCTCTTCTTCTTGTGGGTCTTGCTGATGCTCTCCTTCAGGTGGCACACCGACTGGCTCTTGCCGGTTGCGCTGTAGAACGTGTAGCCCTTGCAGCCGTAGGTCTTGGCGCATTTCTCGCAGCAGTCCGAGGCGCGGATGTTGAACACACGGGCGAGGTCGTTGCCGCCGAACGAGATACCAGTCTGCTGGGCCGAGCATGTGACCGGCGCTGACATGCACTGGTAGAACCACTTGTTCAGCGCCTGGCAGTACTGGCCAGTAGGACAGCAGCGAGGGGTCTCGCCCTGGCGACCGCAGTATCCGAAGCGAGGGGTGGAGCACATCTTCGTCGGTGCCGGAGTCTGCGCCGCAGTTGGAACCGGAGTAGGCGCGGGACTCTCGGCCGGTGCTGGTGTCTGACCCTTGGTCGGAGCTGGCGTCTGGCCCTTCGTTGGCGCAGGAGTCTGACCCTTCGTTGGAGTTGGGGTAGGCGCGGAAGTTGGAGCAACGGTAGTAGGCGTTGGAACTGGAGTAGCAGTGGTTGGCAATGGTGTAAGAGTTGGGGCGACCGTGGTAGGCGTTGGTACCACGGTCGTTGGAATTGGAGCAGGCGTCGGGGAAACGCTGGTAGTAGTTGGCACTGGAGCAACAGTGGTTGGCACTGGAGCAACCGTAGTTGGTACTGGAGCATCCGTAGTTGGAACTGGAGCATCCGTGGTTGGAACTGGAACAACAGTCGTTGGAACTGGAGCATCCGTGGTTGGAACTGGAGCATCCGTGGTTGGAACTGGAGCAACCGTGGTTGGAACTGGAGCAACAGTCGTTGGTACTGGAGCATCCGTGGTTGGCAC